>BPLR01004348.1:0-51686 GCA_021605095.1 Caerostris extrusa | reverse complement strand
GTTACGTATTGCTGTTTCCTCATCAATGCATTTTCGTATACAATAACATATTTCAAAAAGGCAAAGATCTCTAACAATGTCCTAATGGATACGTTTCAAAAGTTAACTTTAGTGAACATTGACTTCTTGAGCATAATTACTAAGAGATAAAATTTGTTCCCATCGTTTTCCAAGTGTTTGAAAGGAAGGCGAACTTTGTTTGAAGCATCTTAACTACGTAAATAGTCTCCTTGTAATTAGCGCCTCTTTAATTTGAAACTTCATATCTTCATTAAAAGGAAAGCAAAGTTGTGAAGTGAAGTTTACCGTAACTTAAAAGGATAATGCAAAATTATTTAATTTATACTTATGAATCTTTAGAAATTTGGGTGTCATGAGAATTTCAGTTTTATTTATTTTTTTAATATTTATGTATGGAACGATGAATAGTAAACTTAGTATCATGAAAAGCCATCCTTATTTAGTTAAACTAAATGTGTAGTTTATTATGCTTTTTGTTAATTCTTCTTACACAAAATTTTAATTGTCTTTAATAACATTACAATACAATAATTTGAAAACTAACTGAAATAAAAGCATATAATTGCAAATCACGGAGTGATTTTGTTAATAATAACAAAAAATCTTGAAAGTTCAACAATAAAGAAGTCATCAATAGTCTCCTGGTCTCCATATCTTCCAATATTAACACTTTGTATATTAATATGTAATTATTACTGATGTAAGTGTGTTAATATGCATAATATATGCATAATTTATGCGTAATATACAAAATCTAAGCACACGTTTTCCATTTGATCTTCTAATGATCATTTAAAATTTATTACGAAATATTTAATTTGATGTCATGAAAATTTCATGACACCCAACTAAATTCCATTTCAAGTTTTGTTTCTTTTTTAATATGTATGTATGGAACCATAAATGGTAAAACTTCGTATTATGAAAGCACTCCTTATTTAGTTAAACTAAAAGTTAGTAGCTTATACTTTTTAATTTTTCTTACTCAATATTTTCATTGTATTTAATAACATTGCTTACAATAAGCCTAACTAAAAGAACGAAAGTGCGTAATTACAAATCAGAGTGTAATTTTGTTTATAATAATAACAATTTTGAAAGCTGAACTACATTTAAATTTGGATAAAACGATCATCAATAGTTTCATGGTGTCCTAATCTTCCAATAATATTTTTTATGTGTTAATGTGTAATTATTACTGATGTAAACGTATCAATAAACAGCATACAAAATATAAACACATGAAAAATGTCTTGAAAGCTGAAAGACGTTTAATTTTAGAAAAACTATCATCAATATTTTCATGATCTCTAAACCTTCCAATAATAACTTTTTGTGTATTAATATGTAATTATTACTGATGTAATGTGTTAATATGACAAAGTACAAAATATAAAATGTTTTCCATTTCAACTCCTAACATTCATTTTAAATTTATTGTTAAATATTTACATCGGATTTTTTTTTAGATTCAAATATTAAAATTTTTTGAATGCTTTCTGTTATGGAATGATTACAGGCGTTTTCGATTTTCATATCCTGCTTCGTGTCTAAATCGCGCAATTTTTCATCATTTACTCCACTTAATTAAACATGAAAGTGTCTTTTATCATGCTGGAAGTGTTAAAAGTTTTTGGTCGACACGTTTCTTGATTCAAAGAGCATAAAAAACTTTAGCTTCAGTCTTGTAAGACCTTACTAGATAGATAGAGAAAGCTATTACTTTTCTAGTAACATGTTCCTAGGAACCAGAAATAGCCAATAAAAGGAGAAAGAAGTATTAGAAAGAATAGTTTCGGCAGTTTTTATCAAAAGTAGACAATGAAACGGCTTGACACCGTTCGTGTAATGTTCTACTATAAACCTTACAAGGTGATTCAGCTACTGTGGAAAAAAAAAGACACCTTTACTCTACTCTTCTGTTAGATATGTAGCGTTCTTTTTTCGTTTTATGCCCATTAGTTAGATAGCAACCGCAATTTTTTATCAAATTTTTCCTTTTTCCGAAAAAAAGGCTTCATACAGATCTTCTGAAGTTTAAAATATCATAAATGTTGTTAATCTTTTATGGCTTTCCTTAGATGTCACGCTTTTAAATTAATGATAAACATTTTCATTTAAATTAATTTCTAACGCATGTGCTTGAATTTGCTCTAAAAGGAAAATCTTGATTTTATATTCTATATAAGAAAGTTGGCGACGACTTGAGCCCAGAAAGTGTTAAGGATCACATCTAGATATATCAAGCTGAAGGCAAATCGGCAAGTACATATGTTTTATACAATAGATAATCGGCAAGTACTTGTGTCTTATTCAATAAATAATCGGCAAGTACTTTGTCTTATACAATAAATACAAGAAAGTCTGCATTAAAAAAAAAAGCGATGCTAGATCTGTTTGAGAATTCTGCAGATTTCAACCTAAGAAAGTTCTTTTCAAAATGAAGTGGCATAATGTGAATTATGGTGAAAGTAGTACACCTTAGATAACTCTGAATATGCTACATATCTGTCACAATAGCTACATATAACTTTGTGTCAAAGTCTGACACCCAAAATCCAAAATAGAATATCTTCCTATATTTCTTAACATTGTTTCTTTGATTGTAAACATAATTTTGAAATCCTTTTCTTTTCATTTTTATGCCATGGCAACTGATTAATAGTTTTAAATTTTGTTATTATTTTTTGTGAGCTTCTATAAAATATAAAAAATTAAAGAATAAAAACTGTTAATAATTTAGAAATTAAAAAGTAATTGCTATATTTCACAGTTTTTGCGCATTTTATTGCTATATAACAACTAAAAAGAGGATGTATACTTAATTATTTTTACATTATATGAAAAAAGCAATTAGAGACTAGAAATATTCAGTTATACTATATTATGATGAAAACAAAATATTAAAGTCACTCTTAATTATTTTCAATTTTAATTAATGAAGATATTTGATTGAAAATATTTCAAAGTTTTTTACTCCGCCTTTTTGCAATGTTATTTCCTTTTTTATACATTTTTTTTTCAATATTCTTTTTTAAGACGTGTATAGACAGATCCATGCTTACATGTTACTTATATAGCTCAAGGCTGCCCAACATTTTAGTTTTCTTGAATTTCATTTGAAGAAAAAAAGTTGCCACGTGTAACAAAAAGTATGCTAAAAAATGTAGTGTTTTATAAAAATAAATAAATAGCAACAAAATATATTATTTTATGAAAATAAATAAATAGCTATAAAATATATTATTTTATAAAAACAAATAGAAGATATAAAATATAGTTTTTTATAAAAATAAAAAAAAAATAATTATAAAATATAGTATTTAAAAAATAAATATATAGCTATAAAAATATAGTACTTTATAAAAGTAAATATACAGATATAAAATATAGTATTTTATAAAAATAAATTAATAACTATAAAATATAGTATTTAAAAAATAAATCTACAGCTATAAAATATAGTATTTTATAAAAATAAATAAACAGTTATAAAATATAATATTTTATAAAAATAAATAAGCAGTTATAAAATATAGTATTTAAAAAAAAAAATTGCAATATACAATGCAAGATATCTACCATTACAAATACGCAAAAATATCATAGCCTAATATTTTATCTCTTGTTCTTTTTTTTAAACAGAAATCTTTTCGAAAATCATTGAATGCATCTGGAACATTGAAACTAAACAGTGAAGAATAGAAATGTACAAACAGGTTGATGTTTAAATTAAATAAACGATCAATAATTTTAACGGCCTGAATAGCCCATTCAACGCCTGCAAAGCTATCGCCTGACCTATGGAAAGTTCCAAAACATTACTTCGTATGAGATTTATTACGCTTTCTCTTTATTCGGAAATAACCTCATCTTTGACTCACACTATACAGATGGCCTCACAGAGAAAGTAACAACGCAACCGATTGTTTGCTTGTGTATTCATTTTCTCTACTGGATATATATAGTTTCAAAATTTAGATACTGTTTAAAGTTTTAATTGCTATACATTTTTAACATCATATAATGTATAGAAAGCCCAGGAATTTCCGGAACAACAGTTAACAAATCAACTGTATAACAGTTAACTTCTTAACTGGGGAACAGCAGCTTATCAGGACAACAGTTAACAACCAACATATCAGTTTTTATATTGGAATTGGTGGAGTTATTTGGAAAAATTGAAATAAAGAAAGATATTAATTACTCAATGTAAAAAAAAAAAAATCACGAGGTATAAAAAATTGCGTGCTTTCAGAAAACTTTACGATTTTTTACGTCGCATTTATATCAATAAATGTTGGCCATGAAATCAACAGCCATGTTAACGTGAGTTCATAACATTATGACATTTTTACTGATTGCTTACAACAGGAACTTTTAAGGTTATTGACATCAGTGATATTTTTTTTTAATTTCTTACCTACAGAAGAAAGTGTTTGGAAGAAATACAATTTGATATAAATATTAAATTTGGGCACACGTTAAGGAAAAAATTATGTTACATGAACAAAATCTATAAATATATTAATCATATGTTAATATTACAGGAAAAAAAATTATATGGACACAAAAGTCATGATTTATATCAATACAAAAAAATTATTTTGAGAAATGCTTTATATATTAATACAAGTTTAAGAAATTCTTTTATTTATAACTGTCTTATCTTCCTTTTTTTTTTTTCATGCATATTCTAAATTTTATTAACACACATAATTTTCATATATACTAGTTGAAAAGCAATTTCTACTAAGAACTTTCTAAATACATGTTCACATCCTTTCTGTACTTCGTCATTAAATTTAAATGCCTTATTTTCATATCTCACTAGTTTAATAGTAATTTCTACTTAGAACTTACTAAATTGTATTCAGACACTTAATTTTTATATCTACTAGTTGAATAGCAATTCCTATTTAAAACTTTTTAAATACACGTTCACATCATTTCTGCAATTCGTTATTAAATTAAAATACATTATTTTCATATCTACTAGTTTCATAGTCCTTAAAACTTTATAAATGCATGTTCTATTAAGAACTTTCTAAACATATGTTCTATTTAGAAATTCCTAAATACATGTTATATTTATAACTTTCTAAATACATGTGCACATCGTTATTAAATTAAAATAATTTTTTCCATATCTACTAGTTTAATAGTAATTTCTTCCTAGAACTTTCTAAATGCATGTTCACATCATTCCTGCACTTTGTTAAACATTTTGTTTCACTTATGTATGCATGCCTTGAACAGCCTCAATAAGCAATGATGGCTAGGATATTATCTTCCTGGAAGTCTTTCAGGAATGCTTATTCATTGTTAAATGGAGAAAACATGGAAATCTTCTTCCAGTCAAACTAACTGGCATTATGTGATTCATTGCTTGTTAATATCACGAACTATTTTTCATATTAATGAAACCAATTACTTCAAATGGTAAATTTATTGTAATCTGTTATTTAATTCGACTCGTGGAGTAATGACAGCACACACAATTAGCATGAAGAAGGGATCGAGGTTCTGATTGAGGCATTGTTGTAATCACTACTTTGAGAGGAAACTCGAGGGAGAATTTATAACTTGCGTAAAAACGTCAGGTTTTTCTCTCATACTACTCGAAAATGCAATGCAGTTATACCTAAAAAAATCATTTTGGGAGGCACTGTCCTCTGATCATCACCAGTCGGTGGAAAGTTTGTGATATGCACAAGTGGTACATCATTACAACAATGTTCAAAAAGCATAAGATCCTTTTATTTAACGTTTATCATTAAAGAGAAGGTACAGAAACCTTAATAAGATTTCTGACACTATCTTCTTTTTCTTACATTAATGATTCGTTAAGTAAACGGTTGTTCCATAAATATTTCGGTAGGGAACAAGGAAGAAAAAGCAGAAATTAATTAGTGGAGGATAATTGAACCCTAATTAATTCTTCATTGATTCTTTTTTTCTTTGAATGATGATGAAGGAGAAACAACAGCATTAGCGTGAATCACATCTACGTATTTGATACATTAACGACTTTTATTTATTCTAGCAGTTTATTATTCATTAGAAGCTTTTTTTCTACCTGTAAATTTACAAGTCATATCCCAAATCTAATTTGGAGGGAATATATACATTCTAAGATTACGAAAAAGTGTTTTGTTAATTGAATCCATTGTTGAATTTAAATTTTTGAGAGTATATTTAGCATAATTTGCGGAGTTGTTTGTGTGTTCTGCGAATTACAAATATGACTTATAAAAAGATTTTAGCACTATAATTAAATATAAACTAATTACTTCTTGATAAGAAGTGTATAATGTATGAAAAGAATCATTGGGAAACTAAATTAATTATTTGAACAAATAATAAAAAAATTATTATATCATAATTATAATTTATTGGCTTTAAAATATTAAATAATGTCGTCAATATAATTAAATTTGTTATTAAAAATAAAATTTGATATTGTACAAAATTTCACCAAAAAATAACAAAAATAACAGTTTAATTTAAATTAATTATAAATCAAAACTGTTTAAGATATAATTGTAGTGCAGTACATAAAATATAAAAGTTTACTTTGTATTAAAAGGTAAATATCTTATAAAATGTTCTAAATTGACACATTTTTTCGTAACCTCTGAATTTCCATAATATACTGTTAAAATTTTATTCGAAATTATTTTATTTTGAGCAGATTCTATGATAATTTAACCACATTGTTATCTTGATTTTAATCGTAGTTTTTGAAGTTTCATTGAATTATATGATTACTTAATACAGTTCAATAATAATTGTTTAAACTCACAAAAGAGTTTATAAAGGCATTTGACTACTATAGTTGTCCTACTTAACATAAGAAAGTTTACCATGTATTTTAACAAGAAAATAATTTTTGGTTTTTAAATTCAACTTGTTTATATATATATATATATAAATGGATGTGTGTGTGAGATATGTAGATCGGTATTAAATTAGAATAAAGGTACAATATTCCATATTTTCTACATTTTTTTTTTTTTTCCCATTTTAGAAATTTAACATTAATATAGGTCCCCATAGATAACATTTCCGATTTTTACTAATACGTAATTAAATAAAGACCAATGCAAAAATGTAAAGTATTTTTATATATATATATATATATAATATAAAATGTATATTTTGCATTTGTAGGGTTCTAATTAGGTTCAAATTCACTCTCTCTATATATATATACAAATACTATACTATATTATACTAATATATAAATGTGCTAACCTACAAAACCTACAAATTTTGAATAAATTTTTGTTTCAAAAGCATAGATATTTTAATATATAATAACAGAACATATAATGTATTCAATTTTTTAAAATACAAATCTCATTGCAATTTTGGTAAATGGAAAAAAAAAAATATATTCTCAAAAATGAAATATCTATAAAAACAACCCGATTTAATAAGTTTTCAATCGCCATCTTTTAAGAGTAAGTCATTTGAGAATAGGGAGGCTTGAAGAGAAACAATAATTTTTAATAAGAAATTCCAGGCACAAATAAAAGAATTTTCAGTTCGAGATTCTGCACTGCGCGTCTTGAATAAACGACCAGAAAACGAATGATGAAAAAAAAACATTTCGGTCACGTCTAAGTAAAATCATAAAATACTTCTTTTTTTATCAGACGCACACAAAAATAAATCGGCGAACGTTCGAAAGCGGTAGGAGGTAACATTGAATTCGAAAACTCAGGAGCTCGTTTATATTGTTGCAAAATTTATCGTTTGGTAAATACATTTCGACATCTAGCAAAGAGTGTTCATGGTATTCTTTTCTTTTATTTTATCTGCAATCCTTGTTTTGGCAACGGCTTAGATATTTGAATAGGAAAAAAATTGGAATGCTGGGTTTGTCTATTGGGAAAACTGGCCATAGATAAATGTTTGGGAAAAGCTCTAAGTGTTTAGTGTTTCCAAACACATATTTTTTCCTGTTCATTCCAGAGAGTTTTGTTCGAACTTTACAATCTTTTGATATATTATTCGAATCGATAACGAATATTTCTATTTTTAAACAATTGTTAGAGTCCTCGGCGGTAACAAATGTGTGTGGAATTAAAAAGTTTGTTAAAACACTTTCAATTCACAGTTATATTCTAGTTAAATAATTTAATTAGTTTTTAGAATTTGGTTTGTTTTTCAAGACTTTAAACTTGTTGTATTCTCTTTTATAAATTTTATAAATGGTTTTTTTTTTTTTTTTGAGGTTGAAATTAAAAATTATGTTATTATTTTTAGTTCTATAACATGGATTATATTTCTCTAAATTTATAAAACAGAATTTGTAATTTTTGTGTTAAATTTCCTTTCATTTACTAATATAAATATAAAATACAATCAGATTAATAAATAATATTATTAACGACATTTTTTAAATTTAATTTTGAACCAAAAAATAATAGACTTTAAGGATCATGTAAAAATAAAGAAGAAACATTTCAAAAAATTAATTATGTATAATGTATGACTCACAAAATTTCAAAGACATTACATCATTTTGTAAAATGATAAAACAAAATTATTAAGCAATGATATAAACAAATAGTATGATACGAGATTTAAAAAATAGATCGATAAAATTTATTTCATTTAATAACAAATATAAAAAATATAATTAGACATATTTGACATTGATTTAGACACATTGAAAACATAATTAGAATTTGTGAAATAAAAATAATAGATATATGTGAAATAAAACTAGTACACTAATATTAAGTTTGTTAATATAAAGAAAAACATCGCAACAATTAAAACAACAAATATCAGAACATTCATCAAATGCTGCTTACTTTCCCATAACTTGTTCTAGTATCAGTTCTTCTTCATGTGATTTTTACCATCTTTAAGCGAGAAAACCTTTCTATCCATTGCCAAATGTCACATCGTATTTAAAGTCTTCCGTACCGTTGCCAGATGTCACATTCGGTTATCTAGACATGGCAGGCCTTGCTGCCACAGGAAATCATCTTAGAAATACAAAGTGATCAAGCGTCACTGGCAATTCAATGCATGCTTTCAATTCACCAATCTGCAGTCTGCAGATTATTGCATCTTCTAAGGAGCTTTAGTGTTAGGTATGTCAAGCTAGAGATTTGCTCTCTCTGTGGAAAAAAAAAAAACGAAAATCTGCTTCTTTATATTGTATACTATCAGTTTTCTTACTATTTATGATTATCTGTAATTCTGGTAAATGTTTTTACCGTTAATGGAATTACAAATCGTATGTTTAGCTAGTAAAGGTATGATACATCTAATAGCAATAAGTGTAGATAAAAAGAAAAACAAACAGTTCTTTTAGGGAGTTCTTTCCTCAGTAAGTCACTACTTTATTGGTCATTTCTTTATGTGGTCTGATGCTGTGGAAGTTAAATTCAGTTTGTCATTGATGACGAATCTTTCTGAAGTCAAAGCGATCGTTTGGTTACACGGCAATAATTTCATCAGGGTCAAGTAATTTAGGTCTAAGTTTGAATCCTACACCAAAATGGGTTCTCTGGATTTCATCTTTGCCTCCAACTGAATAAACTGGAAGTGTACTTCTATACTTCTTGTTTGTTTATCAGCTTGTTGTAGCTATAAAATGTTCTCTTTGGCAGGGTTAATCAAACGTTTTTTTCGTAAAGAAATGTTGATTGTTAATAATAATCAACTAAAATTGTTTAATTTGTGTAATTATACTTTAGTGTTCAATTTAATTCTGAAATTAGCTAAAAAGCCTTATGATTTGTACTTTTCGATTCTACTACTATTTATGATTAACAGTACTTTTTGACAAATGTTTTACCATTGCTGGGTCGCTAATCGAAAATTTTATTGCAAGAATGAGAATAGCTAGAATTCCCTCAATTTGTTCGTTACCACGATTAATTTCAATAGTAATTTGAACCTATTTTTTATAGTCGGTAGATATAAAATCTGATTCTTTGTTTGATGTGATTCTAAAGGGATTTCCAAATATTAATTGTAGTTGTTTGAGTTTCTCTATGGCCCTGAAGTAGACTTAAATGGATAAATCCATGTAAATTTTGTGAAAGCTTCTACTACACAAAAATATACTGACATTATTTGTTTGTAGTTGGCAAAGGTCCTAAAATCTGGGTGATATGTTGAAAGAAATGGGTTTTCTTTGGAGATTGAATGTAAAAGAACTTCCTTCCTTTCTCGTTTTTTGTCGGCCAAAAATGCAATCGACGCAGTTTGTGATATCAGTATCTATTATTTCCTTTACTTTGGATATGTAAAATTCTTGCTGCAAAGCATTTTGTCTTTTTGCTGTTGCAAAGCTATCTCATTTGTGTACTTCTCGAATAATTTCGTGTTTAATCTCTAGGGTAATAAGCAAAAGTTCTTTGTCTTCTTGGTATTTGTTAACAGTATCATTTTTTGACAAATCTTCATTATTTTCACTTTTCTCTATCAAGAATTTAATCTTCTGCTTGTAAATGTCCTCCGCCTGTGCCGTTTGCAATTCTGGTAGTTAACCTTTCATGAAAAGAATGGACCATATAAAGCATACTGCAACTAAAGGGCCGGTATTTCTCATTTGTATCCCAGGGCTGCTGATTACCTCGTAGATAATTTTTCTGGAGAACATGGCATGAAGTAATTATTTTTAATTTCATTCCTAGGATGTAGGTTCGGAATTTTTAATGTTTCAATGATGTCCAACGCTTGAAGCTTCCAACTGCAGTACTTACCTTGCTGTGAGAAGTGTTTCGCTTTTAAGATTGAAGATTGAATTTAGATCTGCTGTATGTGAAATTTCAACTGTTTCCTTTCTTGTGTTATGAGAATAAGAATAGGGTTATAGTTTTGCTTGTTTATCTGTTCATTTATAATCGAAATATCTGTTAGCGCATCATAAATAGCTTGCGTGCACTGTAAAGATATTACGACAGAAAGCAAACGTAACGATACATATAAAATAAAATCAGATTAGAAAAGAATATTATTACCAAATTTTTTAATTTAATTTAGAACAAAAAAATAATAGAACTTTTCCAAATGTAACGATATTACGACAGAAAGCAGATTACACACAATAGTGAGTTGTAGTAAATTTAAAAGAATCTGATACTCGGTATTTTAAATCTTCAAAGTTTTGTATCAAGTTTCAATGAAAATTTTTCAAATTCATATTGCCTCGTTCACCTGCAAATTCTAATATGATTTCGTGTAGTAATTTATTTATTTATTATTTTTTTTTTTTTTTGTCGAAAGTGGATGTTAATAGTTTTGATATATATTGTTATGGAATATGTGGTTCTAAAGATAAAAGCGGATTTATTATTATAATCAAATTATAATTCTACATTTTATATGTTTAAAGTTAAACATACAGAAATAAAAGTTCCACAAACCAATTATCAATTGTATTGCTTGAGAACAATTTTGTTTTGTACTCACATACTTTTAAACAAATTATGACGTTATATTCTAACCTTCATCCTTGACTTACATTGAATAACTGGGATACTACAATGTACAGAAAAGGAAATTTTGTTAGCAAGTCCAAAAGGCAAAGAGCTTCCGTTTGACATAATAGCTGGTAAATAAGCATTAACAAATTGGATTTATTATAATAAAAAAACGAACGAATACAAGAATTAAATTTACAAATATCAGAACATGTTTATCAAAAGCCATCTGTTCTCACATAATACATTTTTCTACCATCAATTCCATTTCATCTCTCCCTGCATGAAGAGTTTTTGCAATCATTTATCGATGAAACTCTTCTCTCCGCTGCCAGATATCGCTCTCTACTTGTTATTAAATATCAAAAATATAGAAAGTTTAATACTTATTACATGAATTAGAGTTATTGAGAGAGGGAGAGATTATTGTCAGAGACACTAGAATTTTTTAGAGGAAACAAGGAAATAACCATATGTAATATTTAGAGTTATTGTCACATGTGCAACGAATTAAAAATACAAATAATGTTTAAGTGTAAAAGATATTTTAAATATATTTAAGAATACCTGATAATATTTAAATTTAATTTAATTTAAGAAATTCAAATTACATTGTTATTTAATTTGAAGAATATGGAGTGCAAAGACATAAATTACTTTAGGGATGTAACTTGATTAGTTTTAAAATCAAAGTAGATTAATTATAATTAGTTTGAACACATGTATTGGTCAGTTCAGGAAAGGTTTTTAGTCGTAAAAACTGAAAAACTAAAAATATTTGTAGACGTTTATTAAAGTCTGTAATGGATTTAAAATTTATAACCACTTTTAATAAAAATATTATTTTCTATAAATCGCATATGAAAAGATTAAATTTATTTTATTCAGAAATGAACTCAAAACGAAAGTAATATTATGTTAAAGGTTATATATTTATTTATTTCGTTTATTAAAAATAATAAAATTCGATATTATATTTAAATGCCCTATTAAGCTATTCTGATTATTTTTTTGGATTTAAAGACTACATATAAGCAACACAATTTTCATTAAATAAAACATTTTATTTATTTTTATGATTTAAAAGAAATGGATTTTTATATCTCTCTTCTAAAATATAAATTTTAAATAGAATAGAATATAATTTTAAACTAATAAAATATAATATGCATAATTTTAAAAATAAAAAAAAAAAAAATAGTTTTTTGTTTAACTTGATTCTATTCCACACCAAATATTTTCTGTTTCATAACCATAAAATAAAATTGTTCATGAAATATATTTATATAAAAATAAATTAACTCAATCAGCATTCTACACGATAAAATTTAGATAATTAATTTAATAATTAATCTTGTTAGACATTCATAATTTATTAATTTTTAAAATAAGGTAAAAGTAGCATTCTTTTCAAGAGTAAAAAATTAAAATAATAAAAATTATAATTTATATTTTCAAGTATTAAGATTAACAACTGAAAATGTAGTGTTGAAATAATAATACAAATTATGTTTTAATATATTAAAACTAATGTTATTTTAATTAAATCAAGCTTTTATATCAAATATTTATTACAAAAATACTGTAAATGTTATATTTTTTATTTCTTAAAATGAATTCTAGTTTTATTTTGATTAAATATTTTATAGTATAAACAAGGACTATTATTATTGATTTAATGAATTTAGTTTGTTACTATTAATATTGTTTGCTATTATAGTATAAAGTATTAATATATATACTATAAAAACAAGTAATTTGTAAAACAACAGAATTATTACTAATTGTATAAATTTTAAAACACTACTCAGAGAAAATTATTTCATTAATCTTGAAATTTATTTTTTCCATCATGATGAAAACTTTTTTCTACATATTTTGGACAGTTCATAATTGTTGTAAAAGCCTGAAGATAGAAAAAAAAAAATCCCGAAGAATAAGAGTAATTAAAAATTTAATTATACGTTGGTCTACAGAAAAAAATTCTAATTTAAGTGCATCACAAAATCCAGAAAAAAATACTTTATTCACTTGGAAAATTTGATGAAGAAGCATTTATGCATCTGGAAACGAGAGAGATGGCTTTGTGGTTACGGTAATTGCTTTCATTCAGAGACATAAAAGAACCCAAGAACTTCTAAAAATAAATAGAATTTAAAAAAACGAACAGTATATGCACTTAAAGTGAGGTCATATCTCCTTCTCGTGCTTTCAGTTTCATGAATATAGGGCAGATAGATCATTTAAACAATAAAAGAGGAACATCGTAGATGAATACAATGTGAGGAAATTAATTTTCAATAATAAAAAATATAAACTCATAACATAATAATGAATAATATAATAATATCTATGATGAATAATATATAAATATTTATAAAATGGGATTCAATCAACATATTATAATTACAATTGTTTTCAATTATACAGTTTATTTAAAATTTGGAGCTAAATAAAAAACCAATTTTTAATTATGCTTTTTAGTATTGAAAAATTAAAACGCGTAAATTAATGGAAGAAAAAATATATTTAGTAAAAAATAAAATGAAATAACCATGAAAAAGCCATATCATAACCATATACATATAAATTCAGGTCATATCTCTTTCTCATATATTCAGTTTCATGAATAGAGGGCAGCTAGATCATTTAAACAATGGAAATGGAACATCATAGATAAATGCAATAAGGAGATTAATTTTCAGTAATAAAGAATATTAAAAACTCAATACATGATATGTAAATATTTAACTAGTTTCAATCGTCCTATTACCTAATATTTGATAATTATAATTATTTTCAATTACACCTTTATTTAAAATTTGAAGCTAAATAATAAAATAAACTTTTAAATCATATTTTTTAGTGTTGAAAATTAAAAACGCTTAAATTAAAAAAAAAAAAATATATGTAAAAAAAAATGAATGAAATAAGTGGGAATAAAAAATCCACATCATCTTTTCTTCGGTTTTAATTCTTAGTTCTTACTTTTTCTTGTGTTTAATTTAATAAATCAAGTTTCTTATTTAAAATATTTATTACAAAGGTACTGTAATTATTATTTCCTTAAAAAGAATCTAAAGAAAACTAATTTATTTGGATAAATAGTTTTGAAGTATAAATAATAATAATTATTATTAATTTAATAAATATTGTCTGCATTCTATTGGTATTACTTTTAGTATACTATAAAAAGAAAGGAATATTACTGAATATAATTTTTAAATCACTAGAGAAAAATTGTTTCATTAATCTTGAAATATTTTTTTTCCAATCATGATGAAAACTTTTTTTTTCTACATATTTTGGGACTGTTCATAATTGTTGTAAAAGTCTGAAGACGAAAAAAAAAGAAAAAACTCTCGAAGAATAAGAGTAATTAAAAATTTAATTATATGATGGTCTACAAAAAATTCTAATTTAAGTGCATCACAAAATCTACAAAAAAAATATTTCATTCACTTGGAAAATTTGATGAAGAAAGCATTTATGCATCTGGAAACAAGAGAGATGGCTTTGTGGTTACGGTAATTGCTTTCATTCAAAGACATAAAAAGGACCCTAGAACTACGAAAAATAAATAGAATTTAAAAACACGAACAGTAAATGCATACAAATTGAGGTCATATCCTCATCTCGTGCTTTCAGTTTCATGAATAGAGGGCAGATAGATCATTTAAACAATGGGAGAGGGACATCATAGATGGATGTAATAAAAAAGAAATTAATTTCCAGTGGTAAAAAATTAAATGCATTGTATGTAAATATTTATCAAATGTAATTATGTCGCCATATTACTTAATATTTTATAATTAAAATTATTTTCAATTATAGCATTTATTTAAAATTGGATCTAAATAAACTTTTTAACTAATGTTTTTTAGAACTAAAAAAATCAAAAAGCTAAATTAATGAAAAAAATATATTTAAAAAAAAAAAAAAAAAGAAAAGAACTAAGCGGGGAAAAAAACCATATCATATATTTTCTTGGATTTTTTTTTTTTTTTGCACTATCAATTTAAATAAATGTTTTTAAAATTATTTTCTTCTAAAGAATTATTTGATTGTAATACTTTTTTTTTTTGTTATTATTTTTTTTATTTGTAAATCATAATAAATAATAAACTTAAATTGCAAATAATTTTTGCACTTGAATAATGAAATGAGTATAAATTTTAAATATCTATTTACTGTATATCATATAGCACATATGTAATATATGTAATTAAACTTTTACGAATTGCAAATATTTCAATAAAAACCACTTGTAACAATGGGGTATCTTATTCTATACATAAATTTGTATTAGGAAACTAACTTGTATGACTGACAATTTATAACGTATAATTTAAAATAAACATGAAGTATAAAATATAAAAATAAGTATAATGCGAAACATCGAATTATTGTTGGATAAAATATAACATTTTGTACATTGATACATAATTTATAGCAAAATTAATACATAAATCTAAATTAATTTTAAACAACTGTATATTAAATGTATATTTACGAACAAATTATTATAAAAAGTTTTTTAAAAAGAATTTTTGTCATTATAAATAAAGTTTTGATTTTTTTCATTAAATAAAATTATAAATTAAATAAAAATGAAAAAACCCAGCAAAAAAATCTTTAAATCTAAAAATCTTTAATTCATAACAATCATTGTGTTTAAAATATGTGTTTAATTTAAAACGTTATTTTCAAGACAATGCACCATTATTCTAATTGTTACGGTGAATGTGATTCATCAATGATTATTTATAATAACTGGTAATTATGCAGAATCACCAGACTAATCCAATTTTGATTATACATAATCACTGTTGTATGTTGTCGTGATTATGCATAATCACTGTTATATGTTGTCGTGATTATGCATAATCATCGTTATATGTTGTCGATTAGATTGGGGAAATGATTGTATAAAATAAATTATAATATACCAAATATCCATAATTATTTACGATCCAACCTTAGTATTTTAACAATCAGGATTTTAATTGTTTCCTTACAATTACGTTATCTTCGTTTCAATTACCAATTGTATTAAATCTACAAATCTGAGGTACAATCCCTGTAGGACAGCAAATGGTAAATTCGACCAATTGATTCGTTGATTAATTGAATACAATTCTACTAATGTTTCTGTAAATTACAAGAACATTACGAGTATAACCTTCAACTAGTACGACAATAATAGGACATTTAAGATAAGATAGCAAGAATGATATTTACCTTTAAAGTAAAAGTACAATGCCTATTTATATAGAAAATATGAAATATTATATATAGGAAAGGACAATGCTAACGGAACGATTATGAAATGAAATATATATATGTGGATAATATTTATATACTATTAAGATTAAATATATTTATATAGTGTAATAAAAAGTGAAAATATCGATATGTATTATGAATTAAAAAACTTTTCAAACAGTGTTGTACACTAATAAGTTTAAGATAAACTCATGTTTGTGAAAATTGCAACACCATGAAGGAATCGTCATAATTGAATGAAATTTAATACACAGTTGAGTGGTAACGGTACAAATAAATTATTAAATGTTCAAAGCAAACTAACAATAACAAGAGATCGGAATCAGTATTTTTGTGTAGCCACCACGCGCCCGCACGTGCTGCTACATGACGTGGCATGGAGTCAAACAAATTTTAAATGTCTGCCTGAGGAAGAGCATTCCATATTGTTTGTATGCGCACCCAAAGTTCGTCTGCAGAAGCAACAGGACGAGGATCACGAGCGAGACGCCGACCAACGAAATCCCACACATGTTCAATCGGCGACATATCCGGGGAATACGCAGGCCAAGGAAGAAGATGTACCTGCCGCGTTGCAAAGAAGGATTGAACAGTCCTAGCGATATGAGGGCGGGCATTGTCCTGTTGAAATACAGCGCCTGACAAGCTTTGAAGGAAGGGAACAGCTTGGGGCTGTAGAACTTCACTGATGTACTGGTTGCTGTTCAGATTGCCCACAATTCTTAGTAATTGAGATTGTCCATGATATGCTATGGCACCCCAGACCATAACTCCGGGTGTTTGACCACTGTGGCGTTCGATAATGCACTCCGGAAGGTGGCGTTCACCGCCATAGCGTCTGACACGAATGCGGCCATCATGATACCACAAATTAAAGCGGGATTCCTCAGAAAAACACGACATGCTGCCAATCAGCAGGCCAGTCTCTATGCTGAGCGGCACATTGTAGCCGCAGGCGGCGATGGTTTAGCGTGAGAGGGATCCTGTATAAAGGAGTCCTTGCGCGTAGTCCACGTTGCAGCAGACGTCTACGAATTGATGAAGCACACAACGAAACACCTGTAGCTATTGACCAATGTGCTGTCCATTGTCTAGAGGAAGCTGCATTGTCCGTCAGCGCCATGCGGACCAGGTGTCTATCATCGCGAGCTGACGTCCTATTTCGGGGTCCACTCCCGGATTTCCGAGTTGTCCGACACTCGTCTGTCCACTGCTTCCAAAGACGCATCACTGTGCTGCTGTTACGCTGCACACGAGCGGCTACTGCACGATAAGACAATTCAGCTTCACGAAGGCCGATGATTCTCCTCCGTTCAAACTCTGTAAGTTGTTCAAATCTCGCTCTCTTTCGTCGAAGAGGCATAAGTAACGATTGAGCTAACGTTTACCACTAGCAGATAACCACCGATAACCATACACGCCTCGCTACAGCCGTCTATTTATTCGGATCCATCCGCTGTTCAGAGAGTGCTGCTCAGCATGCGCATGCTCTACGATTTGAAATTCTAATCATTTGCATATCATGCGCTAATTTGCATTTCCTGAAAATTTCAGCTCACGCGCGTAAGTCCTTCATGATGTTGCAATTTTCACAAACATGAGTTTATTTAAGGACATTAATTTCGTTAACGTTAATAACAAATTTCAAAATGTCCTTGTATAAATTTAAAAGCAATTTGATTATTAATGGTCTAATATATTCTTTCAATACGATGACATAGACTTTTCCCATGCAGATTTTTAATACGTAGTATGAATAGATAAAATTAACTTAAGAGTTACAAGATTATATTTAAATTTTTTTTTTTTTAAAATACAGGCTAAAACACTTCCGAATTCTACAAATAATAAAATGGAAATGAAAAATATTTCCTTGAATATGTTGCATTTTTATAAAAAAATTTAGTAAAACATTTAATTTAATTGATGTATTTTTATTCTAAAGAGATTTTAGACATGAAATAAAATTTATATATGAAAAGGGCAATGCTACAGGATGGTGATAAAATGAAATTGTGAGGTTCGCCTCTGTGTAGAATCAGGATTTTGCAGAATACTTAAATGTGCAGAAGTATTGCTATCATTTAATTATTTAATGCTCTGCCTATTATTAAATATTCTAGTATGTTATTTAAATTTATATGTTACTTATGACAATTTTTTTTTTTTTAAACCCATACCCATTAATTAAAAACTTACAGAAAACTTATATAATAATAAATAAATATTTAATATCATCCAGCAATAAATTAATTTAATTTTGTTGATTCTCAAATTATCATTAAGCAATTATTTCGGTCAGTAATATAAAAGTAGTTTTAAAATAGTTTATTCCTTGCCCAACTTGAAACAATATTATATGGTACTGACACATTTTTAATAACAGGTCTGGTCTATTTTTGTATAGGTCAGTAATGTAAAAAGTAGTTTAAACCAGTTTCTTTGTTGCCAAAATTAAAACATTATACATGGAACCGGTTACAATTTGAACATAAACACATTTTAACAGTAAATCTATAAAAGTCATAGAAAATTAATTTCAATAGTGTTAACATTGAAATTGACAATACTCGCTGTTCTTTCAATCCAGCTAAAAGACAAGTGAGTATTTTTTATTAAAACTAATATGGTAATATTGTTTCTAGTTTTGAAATTTTATACATTTCATTCTAGTATTATAAATCATTCGAAATTCTAAGACGTCATTCTATAAATGTATATTTCTTTCTGCAAAAGGAAATCTAGTTAGCAACTTGTGTCACATAAATTTTAAGGGCATGTCAAAAATTCTTACTTGGGAAGTCATTTGGCTATTTCCCTCCATCTTTTAAAAGAAATGGCTTAGAGAATCCCATACCATTTAGGGTCCCAAGGGAGTCATTACTTTACCATAAAGGTCCCTGGCCTATCAAAGAAAGCATAATACTCCCTTTAAGCTAAAAAGGATATCCTAAATTAAAACTGTGCTCCAATTTTGTTGGTACCATTAAACACTAAGTATTCTTACGTGCCTGCAGCTGCCGTAATTACTAGAAAATTGTTCTCTTTAAGAATTTAAGTATCAAACGTGTGTGAAAAGGACAATGGTGAGTTATTCTGTGAGTTTATGGGAGACGTCCTTTTTTTTTTTTTCCTAGAATTTTTACTTGCTGTTCTTTCCTGCAGAAAATGGTATGGAATAAAGGAAAAGAGTTTTGTTTAAAATTATTTTTTATTGTACTGTTACCTTTATGAAGCTCAACAATCAGAATAAATTTTAAAGTGTATGTCCATAAACGAAATCATTAATTATTTGTAGTGTGAAGTACATTATGTTCTACATTATATTACAGTGCATTATGTTAAAAAACTATTACGTGCATTATAAGATGTACATTAAAATGTTTTACTTCTTAAATGATGATTGAATCTAAAAAGGAATTGGACTTCGAGGCCTTTCCGGATAGTTTGAATGTAAACTAATGCTTTTTATATTAGAAGAGGAGTTGTTTTAGAGTCATAAAATGTTTTACTTCTTAAATGACAATCAAAACACATTTTTTTTGCTTTTTTTAAAATTGTTTTAGCCTAATTTTTTTTTTTTTTTTTTTTTTTTTTTTTTAAAATGTTAATGAAAAAACTACATATGCCCTTCTTTCAAAAAAAATGACAGACCAATTTTTCAAATAGATTCCGTTACAACATGTTTCAACTATTTGCATACTAGCAAATTAAATTTATCTAAATTCTGCCGTTTTAAGAAACATCCATTAGATGTTTAGCAATGCTTTAAATAATGCTGCCATGTATTAATTAATATACACTGTATATTAAAATTTAAATAATAAATCATTTTAACAAAAAAATTTTGTAAATTTTAGAAATAACTCGATCCATTAAAATTACTTTCGATAATAAAAAGATAAAAATCTATTTATTTAGTTAAATCTTCAAAAATTGAACATTTAAAATTTATCGTATAATTTATAAATAATTCATAAAAATTAGAGAATAAGAATTGTATAATTTTTTTAATAATTTTGTGAAAATTTATTTTAGTTTATTAACATATTAAGACACTTTGTTGAATTACTATAACCTATTTTTATAAATTATTAATACTGAAAGATGAAAACAGTGTCCATCACACTTTATTAAAATGGTGTGATACACAATATATTAATAGCATATTTACGCAGGATTTCAACCAAGTTAAATACATATTGATAGTCGTCTGCAGGACTTTTTGTTGTAAAATGAGTTCATTTAGTTGGGACTGTAATACGATGTGGGTAACACTGATATCGAATTTCCAGTATAACGTTTTTTTCCTCAACAAAATAAACAAACAAATGGTAATTTAGTGCAAAAATTATAAAAAATAATTTCACCACTCGAGAATTTCATTATCATACAAATGTAATATATTTTCAGTAATAATAAATTAACTGCTCTCGACAGTCATATGCTAAATAAGAAATCAATTACAATTCTTTACTTGGAAATCTTTTGAAATTTTTGATGATTGATGCATTATCATTAATTGTAAAACAATTTTGTAAATAGGAAAACTTTTGAAGCAATATGGAATAATTTATATAGTATTCAATAATTAAATAAATTCATATTTAATTAAAATAAATAGTTATTTAATAATTATTAAAAATAATACTTATCACAATTTATTTAATAAATTTATTTAAACGATTTATTATTATATACATTTTCAGTGTTATTGTATTTCTCGTGCAATTTGCAAATGGATACCAATCTTTTTCTATTTATTATTTTGTGCTGCCACCCAAACTCTGAAGTTACTAAATTAAACATTTTTCATCACTTTTTTTTTCTCACATTGCCATTTCATTTTCTTAATCCCAAACTGAAATGAAATTAATATCACTCACCATAGTAAATCAAAATATATCATGTGTATATCATATCATATAATAATATGTTATTATTTATTTGTTATCATTATTATTTTATTAATTTTATTCAAACAATTTATTCTTATTTACATTTACATTGCAGTTCTTATGCAATTTGCAATAGATATCAATCTTTTCTATTCATTATTTTGTGCTGCCACCAAACTCTTAAGTTGATGAAGAAGCATTTATATCTATTCTATTTATAATAATAAATATTATTATTATACTTTTATAATTTTTTTTTTATTAATTCTTACAATTTATTTGATAAATTTATTCAAACCATTTATTCTTATATACATTTGCATTGTTATTGTGCTTTTTTGTGCAATTTGCAAATGTATGACAATCTTTTCAATTCATTATTTTATGCTGCCACCCAAACACTGAAGTTAGTAAAAGAAGCATTAATCTCTTTTTTTTTTCACGCGTTGCCATTTCTTTTTCTTAATCCCAAACTGAAATAAAATTAATATCACTCACATTAGCGAAGCAAAATATATGCTTAAAAACTGAGAAATGTATTCCATGCAATTGGAGTTCTATCTGAAAAGAATCCTAAATTGCGTTTTAAATTTTTCCATCACCCTTCATCAATTATCATCATCAAGTAGAAACAAACACCTCAAGAAGGGAAACTTTCGAAATCGAAATATTGAATGACTGACTCGCAGTTCCAGTCTTTCATTAATTACTTTTTTACGATCCTTTTCCAGGAATGTTTGCTCACAATTATGCTAATATTGATGTAACAAATCCTGACGTTTGGAAGGGAGAGTTTTCAGAAAAGAAGAAATATCTTGAGATCTGAGCGTGCGATATTAATAGTCTCTGAAAGTACATTTCTCTTAGAATGTCAAGAGAAAACACTTCTTCGTTTGTTTTTGTCACAATTGCTTCTTATTTTTATTCGCAATTTTCGAAATCTTTCATTCAATATATTTAATTAAATTAGAGAACGGAATGAAAGATTTTTGTCAATGTGTTTTGTTTTTAAACTATTTAAACTATTGTTTAGTTTTAACTATAATAGATTATTTTCTTCAGTGCGAATGTTTGAAGTCATTTCTAACATTTCATGAAATGTTAAAATGTTCCCTTAGTGAAAATATTTTAGAATTTCATGCATATTTTTATTTGATCAAAAAAACAATAATTGGTTTGGTTTTAAAAAAACTATATGTAAATGTGAAATTATAATTTGTTAGCTATTGTCAACAAGTTTTTGTTAGTAAAATTAATTAAATTATAGTAAATCATTTCACCCATTGAGACCATTTGTCACCATACTGTGACATTTTTATTATAATAAAATATTAACACCACTCGACATTTGTATACTAAAAAAGAAATCAAGAACAAATCCTTATCTCTTATTTGCAAAATAATTTCTCCTCTTTGAGAAAAAAAGTTTTGAAATTCTTGATATTTGATGCATTTTTTCCCTCTAAATAACTGAGGCCTTTCTATAGTTTAGATTTAGAAAATTACCTCATTTATACAATAATTTATTTATTCATATAAAAATCAATTAAGTATAAATTGAAAAAAAATATATTTAATATGTTGTAATTTTTATATTAAAAAAGAGTTAAATATTTTCCTGTGTTTGTACTAATTAAATAGATTAAGTAATAATATTAGTCTTACAAAATTATTAATTATTATTTTTTAATAATGCAAGTTTGAAAACAATTCTGTAAGTACAAAACATTTTGAAACAATATGGAATAATTTTTGATATAATATTTAATTAATAAATAAATTTATATTGAATTAAAATATAAAAATAATTATTTAATAATTATTAAACAAATTAATTATTACAATTTATTTTTTATTTTATTTTTTTATTTTACATTTACAGTACTATTGCCTTTTTTGTACAATTTGCAATAAATATAAATCTCTTCTATTCTTCTTTTGCGCTGCCACCCATACGCTGAAGTTAGTAAAAAAGCATATTTCATCACTTTTTTCCCTCGCATTACCATTTCTTTTTCTTAATCCCAAACTGAAATATAATTAATATCAGTCACAATTGCGAAACAAAATATACGCTTAAAAACGGAAATTTATTCCATGCAATAGGAATTCTATCTGAAAAGAATCCTAAATTGCTTTTTAAATTTTTCCATCACCCTTCATCAATCATCATCATCAAGTAGAAACAAACACCTCAAGAAGGGAAACTTTCGAAATCGAAATATTGAATGACTAACTCGCAGTTCCAGTCTTTCATTAATTATTTTTTACGTTCCTTTTCCAGGAAGGTTTGCTCACAATTATGCTAATATTGATGTAACAAATCTTGACGTTTCGAAGGGAGAGTTTTCAAAAAAGAAGAAATATCTTGAGATCTGAAAGTGCGATATTAATAGTCTCTGAAAGTACATTTCTCTTAGAATGTCAAGAGAAAACACTTCCTCGTTTACTTTTGTCACAGTTGCTTCTTATTTTTATTCACAATTTTTCGAAATCTTTCATTCAATATCTTTAATTAAATTAGAGAGCAGAATAAAATATTTTTGTCAATATATATTTTGTTTGTAAAATATTTCTTAGTTTTAACTGCAATTTATTATTTTTTTCAATGTGAATGTTTGAAGTTATTTTTAACATTTTATAAAATTAAAATAATTTCTAGAAATGTTTATAATTATTGAAAGAAATTAAGAGAATTTCATGGACATTTTTATTTAATCAAAAAATAATAGTTATTTTTGATTTAAAAGGAAAGTTATATATAAACGTTGAATTAAAGTTTATTAACTATTGCCAACCAACATGTTTTTGATAGTAAAATTTATTTCTTAACAAAAATACAATTTTTATTTAATGCTGCAGTTATAGAAAATATACAATTTCTCATTTGAGAAATTAACTGTAAAAATTGTAATATGTACTCAGGAAATAAAAATGTATTTTCATAAATTAATGTCTCCCATAAGGAAAGTGGTATTAAGAAAAACAATACAATTTTTAATTGAAAAATTATATTCCATCATAAAATCATCAAAATTCCAAAATAGTCATATACAAATTGTCATTTTGTAAAGAATGGTGCAGTCGTCACAAAACATCAATATTCCATTAAGAAAAACAGTAACAATAAAACAATAAGAAAAATCTTTTTCAAATTAAGAAAATTATTTTTTATTTCATCGCATCAAAATTATTATTTCTTACATTAGAAACTATGTTGTTCACAAATATACAAGAAATTATTCTAGCCTCTAGTAAATGATCTCATTGCCTCAAGTAAACTGTATTTCTATGTTTTACTATAAAATGTGATATTGATATATATCATATACCAGTACCAGTACTATCTGATAGAATATACTTATATACCTATGGCAAACTATTATATGTGGCACTTAACTAGTTCTAGCATCTACTACAGAATCTAATTTCTTTCAGGAATTTGCATAGGTAAACTGCATTTCATATGCTTTACTATAAAATAGTTCAAATATATGTGCATTTTATAAGTTATATACCAGTACCTTTTCCAAATACCAGTATATACTTATACTGACATATGATAAGGGTACTGATATTGTATATCATATATTATTTATATCACATACCAATATCAGTACTATATACCAGTATGTACTTATTTACCCATACCATACTACTATTTGTGGTACTGGTATATACTTATTACCAAACAATTTCAAATCAGATACAGCAGAACCCTGGCAAACATCCAACGAACAGTCCAACTGCTTAATGTAAGGTTCCACGTTATGAAAATAACTACACTCCTTGACTTCAAACTAATATCCGCTATGCACTCTTCCATCGAAATTCGAAAGGTTTGTTTACTCTTAGGATAATCCACTCTTTAGAATTGTGTGACTATTAAGATTTCCAAATATTTATAATCACAATATCTACCTCGCACTTGACTCAGAGGTAATGCTGTCAACTAGAGTGTGGAGGTGCAAAATTTCAAATCCACTTATTCCCTCCATAACATTAACTGCTTTCATATGTGAGCAAATTCGAGGATAATTATGGCAGAGTCAGGAGTTCGAAAGTTTTATGGTTGTGTTTCCTACTACTTGCAATATAGACCCAAAAATCCTTTCATCGTGCATTCTCAGTCGGTGAAATACTATTAATGGATTAATTTGTTATTGTACGAAAAATTCAAATTAATTATTTTTTTTTCAAATAAATTTATAGAATAAATTATTTAATGAATTTCATATCGCAAAACTTTCTACGATTATATTGAAAATTTTTATTTTTTATAAGCAAAATTTGTTTTGATATTAAAATAAATTTAGAACTAAATTAATAGCTAGAAAATACGCTTTTATAATGAGAGCAAAAATAAAAATTAATATAAGAATTTTAATGTAAAAAATTTAATAATTTAACAATGTTATAATACAATTTACTTTGATTTTTAAGAAAAGAAAATATAACTATTTTATTAACAATTTTTATATTATCGTCTCAAATTATAGAACAATTGAAATGTTCTACGAATGTTATGCTTAACACTTTCTAATAAGACAATACAGAATTTTTGAGAATAATTACTAATAAAATTATTCACGGTTTAAAAAAGAATATTCAATAATAAAAACATTCTGTAAAATTTGTAAAATTGGTGGTTGTAATTTGCTTCATGAATTTTAAATTATATTTCAGTTTCAAGAAATGCAAAATTTTCTATAGGAGATTTTAAGAGAGCCTTTTCTTTATCGGTTTTCATACCATTAACTAGAATTTATCTCGATTAAGAACAGTTATAAAACTGAATAAAATGGCAAATCTGATACGAATTCAGCTTTACCCAATGTGCGCCACAGAAAAAAAGGAGGCTACTGTAAGTCCATACTATACCACCGCAATAAGATTTTATACCATTTCCTTCCGTTCTTGACCACAATGGTTGGAGTTTCAAGCCGAAGAATTTGTCAAACCTATGTCAGACATTCGGAAGTATTTTCGGTTAGGCTTTTCTTGTTGCCTTTAGTACTGAGCATGATATTCTTTTATACAAATAGTCACATAATAAAATTGAACCTGCGCTATGAACAGATTCCTCATTACGCAAAGTGTACCACAAAAATGGGGAACTTCTATAATGGGACCATAATTTGCACCGTATTAAAAAGTAACATCTGCAGAGATGATATGTGGGATTATCACCTTCTTTCTTCTGTCCTGAATACAACGAAATGATTTTTTAACCTAGGAATAACTAAGTTAAGCCTAGGCCCACGCTTAACCATGCCTAGGCCCAACATTCACAATGATGTTTTTAGTTATGCTTTGCTTGTCAGTTTGACAACGAGCATTAGAATGGCAGATGTATAACATCTTCAGCATTATTCGTTATAATTCATATATATTCGCTTACATTATTCGTTATTAATTGATATTTTATCACCGCATTTGTAACGAACAATTAGATAGTTTTTAATATCTTATATTACTTCGTGTACTAAACGGTAGGATTTTCAGGCTTCAGATTTATTTTGCTTAACTTGGTATAAGCGAGGAAGCTACTAGTTGGCTTTCGTCTGTCGGTTTTTGAATGGAACATCCTAAAATTATAACGCCAATTTCCATTCACAGAAAACGTTAAAACGCGAATATATTTTGAATAAGAAATAAAATATTACTAATTAATTTAATTTTTTAACTTTGAACCTTCCATGAAAGAGCTTTATGTTAGATTCATCATGTTTGCTGCTGAATGTATATGTTTGTTTTTGATAATGTTCAGAATAAATCATTATAAGCATTACAAAGATGAAAAAATGTTAAACTTAAGTTTATCTATTTTAAAAATAAATAATTATTCAACTTTAAAATTTATTAATAGGAATTTTCATAACAAAGAATTTTAAGATATTCATATTATTTATATATTTTTATATATAAAAGTTACTTTTACAAAATGCATTAAACATACATTTTATCTTATTTTATGGTTAATATCCTGTAAATCAAAAAGAAACACTAGGGATTAAATTTACTGTAAAAATTTTTTTACCTTGAAGCACAGGTATTAATTATAATCATGCAAAAGCGTTTTTGTGTTAAACTGAAATTCTGTAGGAAGTTAAATTAATCTCATTATTTAAAATAATGCTGAGGCTTTATTAAACAATTTATTTTCGAAAAAATAATAATGATAATGTCTTTCTTAAGGAGATTAAAGACAAAATACTGAGATTATTTTACAAAATAAAATGTTAAATTACGATACTTAAGTAAATTATTAGATAAAGTGATACTTTGCAATATTAAGCTATGCATTGTAATCTATTTAAGTATTTTATAGGTAAGAATATAAGTTCTTAAACCTAATATCTTTAACATGCATCGCTAATGGATACAAAATAATTTAATCTAAAATAGGATCGATAGGATTTTTTTAATTTAAAATAAGATCGAAAATATTTAATACATAAAATAAATAATCTATTATTTTAAATTACGAAAGTGCACATTGTAATTTAAATTAAGATTTTTAAAACGAAAATGGGAGATACAGTTATTACTTTCATAAAAATAAACTTTATAAAGAGTTTATATTGGTTGCTTTCTTTAAAAAATGATACTTAAAATCTTAAAGAAGTTTCTACCAAACTCAAATATCTATTTGCATTTTAATTCAAAAATTTTAAAAATCTTGTAATGGGACTGACGTTGAAAACTTTAAGTAATCTTTTCTTTTTTTACTAAAATTACGTGCATAATTGAAATAATGGAAACATTATTTTCTTTTTTAATTTTTATAATTTCAAGTGATTTTTATTTATATTGCAATTTTTTCGAAAATTAATGCATATTTCTTAACATGAAACGCTGTTTTTAATGAAAAATCATTTTCTGCTTACAAATTCTAAATTTCTCCAGAATATGTTGCTCGGTACCACATGTTCCGGGTTATAGCCCCAGCGGTGCTATGGATGTTTGTTGTGGTTCGGAATCCATTTTAAGCAGTAGGTCCCGGTCTGTTTAGCCTAAAGTGAGCACTAGATGACCGTAGGGCGACAAAATAAACCAGAATATTTTGAACTTTGAATTATTCTTATTTCATTTATAAAGGCAAAAAATAATTTTGATTATTTAAAAAAGGTTCAAACTTTCTTTTTAAATATTAGATTCTTTTCACAATGACATTTGTTTTGGTATTTAATTAATGATAATGATAATTTGTTAACTATTATTAGGGGTAAAAATTCAAAGTATCAACTGTACCAGACTCCTTTAGTATTGCAGATGAGAGTTTCAAAAAAATAGGATATCCCATGACAATCGACAAATATGAGCATGTCATGGCAATAACAGCTGCTCATGGTATTTTTCCACCATGACACCTAAATGTGGAGTAGTTACCCAGTCTCCCCCTTCAGAAGGTAATAACCTCTTCTCGCTACTTTCTGGTAATGTTCATAGTACACTATGATGTAAAAATTCCTTAAAGTGTAACAAAAAAGAAAGAATGAAAAAACCTACGATAGCAACTGGTGTTGGAGTCATTTATTTTAGAAACAAAATAACTCAATGACAATTGCCACAGTAATTGAAAAGCACTCTATGGTGAAGCTTCAATTGGCTTATAAGGGTTTTACTTTTTTTTTTTATTCTTACTCCAATGAACTTCAAAAAGTGTTTCTTTATCGTTATTTTAGAAGGAAATAGCAAATAATTTTTCCACCAGTCATTGCTAATAGAAATTAGAGGCAAAAGTAACATAATGATCCTAACAAAACAAATGATCATGATAAATTTTTAGCTTATTGAAAATAAATGCTTACAGAAAATAATTTTATCAATAAATAGATTTTATCCTTCAAAAAAACTTATTGCAGAATTGCATTTCAGATCAAATTTATTAGATAAATTATCTTAATTTTAAGTCAGTCATTGCCTATCAGGTGTTGTTAGAAAATTAAATCAATTGAAATAATAAAAAAAAAAAAAAAATAAAAATGTTTATGTAAAATTAGTTTGCATGTAAATTTTGAAAAATATATTATA
The DNA here is from genome assembly GCA_021605095.1 of Caerostris extrusa. Lineage (NCBI taxonomy): Eukaryota > Metazoa > Arthropoda > Arachnida > Araneae > Araneidae > Caerostris > Caerostris extrusa. Next base: position 21,988 of record BPLR01004348.1, on the reverse strand, counting down.
TTATATTTGGAATTTTTATTTGTTAATTTTTTACCATTCATACATGAAAAAAAAAATTAAATTATTGTTTTATATAATATTATAAAAAAAAGGAATAATCTTCCACTAGAATATATTCCATAAAAATCAATATTCGTATTGAATAGAATTTCCCGAAATTCTGATCAAGCAGCTGAAAGTATAATTACAAAATATTGAAATAATCAACCTGAAGACTATTCTTTTTTATAAAATGAGGTTTATAAGTCATATCACAAGATGAATTCAAAATACTAAACACTTACTAGCTATGAAGGTAAAACTAACCATGCTAACTAATACTAACTATGCTAGCAAAAGTTTTTTTTGTATAATATAGAAGTGATCTTTAAATTAAAATTATATAAAAATAGTTAATTATTCTCGTTTTTATTTAATAACCAGTCTTATTCATTAGAATATTAATTATTACATGAATTAAAAGAAAGAAAAAAGAAGAATTTCTTTATAGCTATAAGAAAAATCTTATACAAAAATAAAATTGCTTCAGTTACATATTTTCAAAACAATTCATATAATACTTGAAGCCACATGTCTTATATAATTGAACAAAATTCAAAAATTCAAAATTAACCAAATTAAGTAGAAACAAAAGGTGTATCAATTAATTCTTGGAAGCTGTTGACAAAAGATTGCTGTCTGTCTAGTCCTGTAAAAAAATGTCTGTTCAAGTACCTTTCCATGTTAATGGTTAGAAAATGTATTAATAGCTATTTATGCAACCCCAATGCAAAAATAATACGAGAGTCTATGTAACGAAGCAGCGTAAATGTAAATCATTAGTCACATCTGTTGATGATGCTTCCTGGATGACTTAGCTCTTAACACTATTTCGTGGTAATGAGATCACTTAAAATTTTTCCATTTTCTCAGATTTTTATAAACTTGCGGAAACTTTTCTCTTACAAACTTTATCGATCGATATGAGAAGTCATTTTGCAAGGGTAGCATTGGTATCAACTATGCAACAAGTATGATTGAAATATATAAAATTTATAATTGTAGGTGGATTCAGACTAATTTGATTTTTGGATGTAACAGTTCAAAGCATGATTCATTTCTGTTTTTAACTAGCATTAATTCCAATTTAAAATGAAATTGACTTAATAATAATTTCAATTAACATACATGTCTTCTTTTTATATTTATCTTAACGAAACAAGTGTTGATGATAACTTTTTTAGCTTATTGAAAAAAAAAAAGCCTTACAAAACCTTTTATATGCTATCATACAAAAATATAACTCATTGCAGAATTGGATTTCAGATTAAATGTGTGACATAAATTATGGTAATTTTAAGATGTTGTCTGAAAAAAAAAACAATTTCTATAAAAATATTAAAAAATAAATAAAAATAAAATAAATTTAAAAATAAAAAAATTGTGTAAATCAGTTTTCATATAAAACTTTAAAAGATTTATAATTGGAATTGTTTATTTCGTTATTTTTTTTAAATTCATACAAGTAAAACAACCCATACAAGTAAACAACATGTTTACACTTTTACAAGTAAACAACAGCTAAAATTTATTAAATAAATTATGATAATTTTAAGTCAATCTTGACATATTTCGATGTTGTCAGGAGAAAAACAAAACAATTTCTATTAAAATTGAAAATAAAATTTTTATGTAAAATCAGTTTGCACATAAAATAATAAAATAATTTATATTATATTTGTAATTGTTTATTTTATTATTTTTTACATTTATTAAATGCATTAACCATTTCCTACACATTATTTAAATTTACAACATTGTTTAAAAAATTATGGGTTTTATGGGTTATTGTGGTTTTAAGCAAATTGTTCGTCATATATTAATTACAAAATGTAATAAAAATATTACTATTTCAATGATTCTATAAAAACATTTAACATTACAAAAAATATTAATATTTACACAATACATAAAATATTCATATTTTAACTCAAAAATAAATAAATTGACGTAAATTTTTACTTCATTTAAATGTAATAATTGTTTTGTTGTATAGCAAATTATACAGCTAATTTAAAATTATAGAGCATATTATATACAAAATATATAGCATATTATTATATTCATATTATACCATAGCCCAAAATTGTATATCAAAAAAATGCAAATATTTATATACTTTCAGAAATACTGTCTTTATTTTCTATTATACATTTAAAAACAGACATTTTTTCAATTATTTATTAAGACGGACACATTTTGCGTTTTATTTATTGTCACAAAAATAAATATACATGAAAAAAAAAAAAAGTTAATGGCTAAATTATTCTATACAGGAAAATATTTTATTATAATCTCTTTGATAAAAATAAATTTTAATAAATTTTTCAAATATAATTTGTTAAAAACAAAGCTGGCAGGACAATTATAATTAACCAAAATTCCTCATTTCAAGTTTGTCTCGAGAACCCAATACTATCACTAAAAAAGTTTTCCAAGGTGTTATAATTATCTGAAATAAAAATTATTAGTTATCTTCGAAAACAACACTTTTAAAAATTAAAATATTTTCAGTGACAATGACATCAATACGTGCAGATAATTTGAATAATTGAATTCAGCATATGAATTAACTTAATAAAACACTGGGTTAGCCCGCAGAAAATGTAAATTAGTAAAACCAATATTAATTCTACATCATTATGTTGTTTCCTACATCAACATGTCTAGAACGTTCATGCTATACAAATGCATTATTATTAGAAAATGTGTTGCAGGCCATACCTGTGATGAATAATTTTAAGATTCAACAGAATATTTAAGATTTATTGTCATGATAAAATATGCTAAACTATTTAATTGTTTATTCAGGACAGTGTATTAATATTTATGACTAACTTTAAATGACAATGAACGTAATGTAATTATAAAAAGTATGGTTCAAATTATTTAAAAAGGAAACATTTAATTAATTTATCTTTCGGGTATTTAAAAAATCTGAATAGCAATTTGTTTTTAATTATAGATATTTTCTTCTCTATCTATAGAAGCAAATCATGCATACTTGAAACGGGAAAAATAATTTAAAAACTCATCAATAAATATGTTATTATAATAGGAAGAGTAGGTAGACTGCAACTAATTTAAGTTTTAGTTTCATCTTTTAGAAAATTTGAATAAAAATAATTTTAATATTTTTGATGTTTTCTATTATTTAGCTATGATAAATAAATTTTAAGGTTTTTCGGGATATAAAGAAATTATATTTGGTGTTAGTGCTATATTTAACATACAAATATTGCGTTATTAAATAAAATGTAAGATAATATTGATTAAAATGTTGATCGCCAATTTTTTTTTCTAAAATCGCATATGTGTTATAGACAAGTGCAGTACAAAAAAATATAGAAATAAAGACAATAAAAAAAAAAGAAAATATAACCGGCTGTGCCCATATACAGGTAAGATAAACAAAAAAAAATAATATAATTAAAATAATTAAAAAAAATTTAAAAAAATTTTATTATAATTTAATGTAATATTAAAAAAAAAGAAACCATAATTAAATTCAAAAGTTCAAATCTATAAAATTTGAAATGATTTTATAAAAAAAAGAACTTTTAAGAAATTTAAAATAAGCCAATTACAATAGATCGGAAAAGAATTTTTTTTTTTGAAAAATTATTAAATCAATAAGGAACGTTGAAAGCAGTCAATAAAACGAAAAAGTGATCAAGGACACGGAAACGAATTACTCCAAAAACAGAACCCAAAATTTTATAGGTCAAACAAAAACTGTGAATGAAACTTACATTTTAAGATTAAATGTTTTTATTGTAATTGTTCAACAATGCTACTCATACAGAATTGTTAACATTTCCAGGGCACATAATTATATATTGATGGATTGTACATAGGATTTCAGAACTGAAGAAGGCTGCTTCAAAAACCGACAAGTGATGATTTCAACTTAACCCCCTTTAACTTGCCGCCGACGTCAAGTCGAACACTTTATTTCAATACAGTTAATACATAAGATATGTTTCCAAAGGACAGAAAAGTCTTTTTATAGGTATCAAAGAAGAAGATGGTGCATAATGACTTTTAAATAACATACCCCACTGGGAATGTTGTTTTCAAACTGTTTTAAAAACATATGACTGTTCAATGTGCCTTTTAAATATATAAAGACAGCAAGATTTTTTTCCAATACAGTTCTTTTTGGTTTGAAAGCAATTGATTAGAAATTAGACATACTTTTTTTCAAATTTTATATAAATAATTACTAAAACTCACTAAAAATTGTTTAAAGTACATTCCTCTAAAAAATTGCAAGGGTCGGCAACCTGCGGCTCGCGAGCCACATGCGGCTCTTTGGATGTGAAGTTGCGGCTCTTTAGTTCCAAACGCAAATATTATTTATTTTAACAAAAAAAAAAAAACATTTAAAAATCGTTCAAACATGCATGTACGTAACGCAACAAAAGTGGACAGCTTTAAAAGAAATGCCGCGAGTTGAGGCACTTATATTCGACGCATGGAATAGTCTTCCAGATTGCTGCGGTGAGGTGAAGAAGTTGGCATTTGGAGTGCTGACTATCTTCGGATCGACATATTCGTGCGAGCAAGCGTTCTCTTGCATGAATATAATTAAAAGTAAAGTAAGAAGTCAACTAACGAATGAAAATTTAGAGTCGTGTTTGAAACTTGAAACTACAAGTTATGCGCCAAATTTATCCAAACTTTTTAAAACCGAGGCAAAGCCATCCCTCCCTTTGAATTTGTTTGCTCAATTGTTTGTTATTGAAGTACAAGTTAGTGTTGTAAGTAAATGTTTAATTGTTTTACTTAAATAATAAGTAATTATCTAATAATGCCATATATATACTATCTAATTTGTTGTGAAAAACACTACTTATATATGAATAAATAGATATTTTTTCTTATGAATAACTAGATTAGTTTTTTTTTTTTTATCAAACAACTTTATTTATGCGAGTACTATTTATTGTTGGCAAGAAAAATTTTGTGGCTCTTTAAAAACTTCGAAATTTTGTAAATTGTAATTTTTGGCTCTTCCGATTTAAAAGGTTGCCGACCCCTGCTCTAAAGGAAAAATATTACTATGTTGCCAGTTCTTGAATTGAAATATCCAACATCGAGGAAAAAATTGATATCGAAAACTACTATTTATGAATAACAAGAAACATGGCAAATGCTGCAACATGCAAATCAATAAATTTCAATAAGTTTTTAAAATTATATTTTTGAAATTAGAGAAAAAGAATATATCATCAATTCCAGACAAATTGCTTTTAAATGAAAGGAAGAATAGCACAGAGAAAACCAATACGCATTATCTATGTCAAATAGCTTGAATTTTAACTGCAGTAATTGGTTTTGACAATCCGCAGCATATTTCATGCAATATTTTGTTGCTATTTTGGCATTGCCGTATCTCTTTGTTAGAAAATAACAAAAAAAATTCTCAACGAATTATTTTATATACAAACATAAACCATATTTGTAGGTAACCATATTCGTTCTCGCCGACACACTTTTATTATTATATGTCATTATAAAACTAGCGTAAAACAGATATAGAGAATCATATAACATTTAAAACGACCCCTTATTTATTATCCGCTTCTGCCAGCTGTATTTCCTAGAAACCCCGGAAAAAAATACCTAAAACTGAATAATATCTGTTTGACACGGCAATAAAAATACCAGACTTTCTTTCCTTAGCCATTGTGTGTTGGGCAGAAGAGCAGAAAACAAGAAATAGGGCAGAAGAAAAATCGGCTCTATAGGTGTAGTAGGAAACAAGAAAAATGGGTGGAGATACCCAAAGAAAGTGCTATCCATATTTTACAGCGGGCCTCATCTCACACAACTGAAAAAGTATATAAAAAAAAGAATACATTTCTTGGAAAAGGGCGAGGTTTTTTCAGGTCCTCTTTGTGGTTTGGCTTATTGCATGCCATCCAGTTTCTTTCGCCTTAAAAAATGACGAGGATGGAGGATTGGTGACAGGATATATGTATCATAAGAGAAGAATGGAATATAAAAGTATATTTTGCTTTGGAAATGTTTGGTTTTCTTCTAAGAATCTGTTTGTTTAAAGTCAGTTATACAGTTTAAAGAATAGTTTTATTTTTCGGACCAGAAAAGTTTCGGTTTTGCTGTTTCTGGCATATAGTGATTTATGATCAGATAGACATACTATCTAATAAAGAGGTGAAATGATGAGTAATTTCATGAAAATTCTAATGGTAAATGGTAATTAAAGTATTTTATAATCATCATTTGCTGATAAATAAGTTTTATATTCCATCGATGATTAGCAGATTCGACAGTTTAGAAAAATCGGTTCTATCGGTGTACAAGAATCAAGAAAAATAGATGTAGTTACCCAAATAATGTGATATCATTAATCGAGAAATGATAGGGAATGTGTAATATAAGACCAAGTCTTGTGTTATTTTTCATGTAGTCGTGAAGATTGTTTGATGATGTTTTAAAGAGATTTTTTTTTTTTTTTGTAATATATTTGTAACACATGTTTTTCCGTCAGTTTGGGATACGTGCTATGGAAAATTAAATGAATATCCTTTTTTCTTGATGATGAAATAAATTAAATATTGAACATTCATATCAAAACCTTTTCTTTACGAAGGTGGATTAAAATATATAATTATATACTTGATTTACTTTGGTTCTGCGCTAATGACCTTATTCAAAACATCTATCTGGCAAAAGACAAATCATTTAATTAAAAAAATCGCTTTAAAGTCAAGTAAATTATTTCATGTATTCCTCTATCATATTGCTCGGAATGGCCAAGTTTTATGTGGGCAGTACTACACTAACAAATTTTTAGTGGTATTCCTTTAAGATCACATTGTGTACTAGAGAAAGATATATTCTGAACTCCTAATCATTAATGCATATTTATATAATTTTATATATGATTAATACGTATATAATAGTTTTCAGGTTATCGTTGGCTTTTATGCTAATTTCATTATTATTTGTTTGCTTAAACAGTTTTGAAAACGAAAATACACAAAAAAAGAAAACCGCTTTTTTTTTTTTTTTGTTCGCATACATGTGTGGCAATATATGCGGTATTACATCAAACAAAATTTTAATAATAAAATTAAGTAATCGTATTTTTTTACTTTTCGATATATATGATTATTTTATTTAGACAATTTATATAATTTAAAGTGAGTTATTTAAAATTTATAACCTCTCAACCTGACTAGATAACTAAAAAAAGTTTATTTTTCTACTGGCAATAATATATACGAGTATATCTTTCATTTTCATCAATTTTGTCAATCATCATTCGTATCAATTTTATTTTTCACAAGTCATTCCAACTAATATCTTGTCTCCAGCACATTTTTTTTTATTCTGATCAAAAAAGTAATACCTGAAATCAATCTTTTTTTGGTAATTGATTTCTATCCCTTTGTTAGGTTAGTCAATTTGTCTGTCATTTGTGTCAAGAGGCTTCCACAATCATTCAAACGCGTCGTTTTCGACATAGCAATATCCGAATCTCTAATACTCATGCCATCTTCATACTTTTAAACTACCTTTTTGCATAAATATTGATCCTAACAGTTTTAATACTTGTTTTGTCATTGTAATAAACATTTTTAGAATTCATAGCTAATGAATTTACAAGAACAAATTATAAGTAGAACAAAAAAAAAAAAAAAGTGAAAATTCAGATAGTTACGACATAGGTTGATAACAACTGCCATATTGAGATTAATGGATATTAGTAGTTTGCCTTAAGAGAGGTAAACAATGATAGCACACATATCATGATTCATTTTGATGCACAGAATGGAACAGAAATCGTACTCCAAACTAAATGTTGTATATCAAATAAAATATTTAACTTTTAAACAGGACATATATCGAATTAGATATATTTAAGAGTAGACGTAAATCAATACCCATAAACAATATACACTGAAGTGACAAAAGTCATGGGATAGCAATATGCAAATTTTCAGATGGCAGTAGCATCGCGTAGAACAGGTCTAAATGCGCAGTGCTTTCGCAGAGCTTTCATTTCTGTTCAAGTTATTCATGTGAAGAGGTTTTGACTTGATGATGATCGCACGACGGGAATTAACAGACTTTGAACGCGGAATGTTAGTTGGAGCTAGACGCATGGGTCATGCCATTTCGGAAATCGTTAGGGAATTCAACATTCCCAGATCCACTGTGTCCAGAGTGTGCCGAGAGTAGGAAATTTCAGGCATAACATCCCACCATGGACAGCGCAGTGGTCGACCGCCTGCACTTAACGACCGAGACCGGCGACGTCTGCAGAGAGTCGTAAATTCAAACAGACAAGCAACACTGCGTCAAATAACCGCAGAAATCAATGTGGGACGTACAAGGGACTTGTCTGTTAGAACTGTGCGGAGAAATTTGGCTTTCTTGGGCTATTCCAGCAGAAGACCAACTCGAGTGCCTTTACTGACAGAACGACATCGCTTGCAGCGACTCTCGTGGGCACGTGAGCATATCGGTTGGTTCCTAGATGAATGGAAAACCGTGGCCTGGCCCGATGAGTCACGATTTCAGTTGGTAAGAGCTGATGGTAGGGTTCGAGTGTGGCGCAGACCCCACGAAGCCATGGACCCAAACTGTCAGCAAGGCACTGTTCAAGCTGGTGGTGGCTCCGTAATGGTGTGGGCTGTTTTTTCATGACATGGACTTGGTCCTCTGGTGCGACTGGACCGAACATTGACTGGAAATGCTTATGTTCCGCTACTTGCAGCCATTCATGGACTTCATGTACCCAAACAACGATGGGATTTTTATGGATGACAATGCGCCATGTCTCCGGGCCACAACTGTTCGCGATTGGTTTGAAGAACATTCTGGACAATTCCAACGAATGATCTGGCCACCTAGATCGCCCGACATGAATCCCATCGAGCATTTATGGGACATCATCGAGAGATCTGTTTCGTGCCCAAAATCCTGCACCATCAACGCTTTCACAATTATGGACGTCTATCGAGACAGCATGGCTCAATATTCCTGCAGGAGACTTCCAACGACTTGTTGAGTCCATGCCACGTCGAGTTGCTGCACTTCGCCGGGCGAAAGGAGGGCCGACATGATATTAAGAGGTATCCCATGACTTTTGTCACTTCAGTGTATATATATATTACTATACATAAACTACAATATGTATCACTATGCATAAACTACAATATGTATCACAATGCATAAACTACAATATGTATCACTATGCATAAGCTACAATATGTATCACTATGCATAAACTACAATATGTATCACTACACATAAACTACAATGTTATTCAACTAATTACATATATAAATAATGTTTTAAACATTATTCAGAAGACAGTACTAGTCTAAATAATTATTTATATTGATTACGCCGAGTATTATATTTAATATTTGTTTACTTCTATGAAATTTAATGTTAAATATATTAAGAATAAGTGTCATAGAAATAAACAAATATATGGTGAATGTAGTACTTAGACCAGAGTTTATAAATATTTATTTCAGGCACTTTGAGTCACCAATATGTTTCTTCTTCATGGAGATGGGAAGAGGAAGACTGATTTGTCCTTCCCATCGTGCCCGATTACGGACCCTATTCATCACATGACACTCCCATGACGTCACGAAGCCAAGAGTTGAGCTTTCAGAGAAGTGATGAATTATTTTCTTTGCCATGTTCCCCTTGCCAAGAGCGAATGAATTTTTGTTCCTTTTTTGCCATTACTGGAAGTGTGCATAAATGGATAAGGATTGTTTCTTAAGCCCTTAGATGTCGGGCAAAACTAAGAAATAATGGATTATATTATTCTGTCTGGGAAATAAATTATAAGCACATGGTCATTTCAGTAGCATTACAGCAAGATGTATAATGTTGTTGTAACAAAGACGTGCAAGTGTATTGTGTTCAGAAAACACAACTTTCAGTTTAAGCAGAGTGTATAGAAAATGACGCAATATTCAATAAGAAATAATGGTTGTACTAATCTAATAAGAAATAATAGTTTTCAATACATTTATTTATGGAAGTGCTTTTATAAATATGCTTATCTCAATATTTACTTCTTTTATAGTTAATATTAATAAAAGCAAAGGCAAATATCTTAAATATTTGTCAAATGAAAGACCGTTTGATTATGATGGATAGTTTGGTAAGCATAACCTTTCTATAATTTGTTTTCGATTCTTTTGTAATTAGAGAAGTATGTTTGTCAATATGACAATCTAATTAAACAGTTATTTTCTTCTACAATTTTATAATAATAATAACCTAATATAAAAATGTTCATACATGAAGTTAAAATGTATTAATGTGTATATTTTGTCCTTCAGCACATGTATATATATATCCTACATAGAAATAATAAAAAGAGACATTTTTGACACTGCTTTCATTAATTTTTCAATATAATATTAAAAAATATTATATATATTAAAATATTAAAATATTAAAAATATTAAAAATATTTTATTTTAAGCAGTTTTTATAATAAACCAAAATGTAATATTGGCTTTATTTTAATTATAGTTTTTTTTTTTAATTTCATTAACACTATGATTACTTAATACATGTCAATAATAATAATCGTTTATACTACCAAAAGAGTAAGTAAAGAATACTTTTTCAATACTTTCTTACTTAATACAGGTCAATATTAATTGTTTATACTAACAACAGAATAAGTAAAAACATTTGACTACTATAGTTGTATTGAAGTCAATCATGTATTTTTTCAGAAAGAAAAGTATTTTATTTTTGGAATCAATCAGAGAAATTTTCTATATATACATACATACATACAAATATATAAAATGTGTGTGAGATTAAATTAGAATAAAAATACAATTTCCTATATTTTCTACAATTTTTATTTCTACTTTAAAATTTTCATATTATTATACAAGTCCTCAAAGCTAAGATATCTTATTTCTTAAAATAATAATTAAAAATAAAAATCTACAATTGTGAATAAATATGAGTATGTATATATATATATATATATATATATATATATATATATACAAATACTATACTACACTATACTAATATATATATGCTAATACTACACCTACAAAATTGATTCTCAATTTTTTAATATTTTTTTCAAATATGTGGATATTTTTTAACATTATTAACAAAACATATAAATGTATACAATTTTTAAAATATAATTAAATATTTGGCATATGGAAAAAAGATTTTATTTTTTTCTCGTAAAAGGAAATATCTATAAAAAAACAATGCAATTTAATAATTTTTCAATCGCCATCTTTTTTTAAGGAGTAAAGTCATTTGAGAATAGGGAGGCTCGAAGAGAAACAATAATTTTTAATAGAAATTCCAGGCACAAATAAAGAATTTTCAGTTCGGATTCTGCACTGCGCGTCTTGAATAGGCGATACCAGAAAACAGATAATTAGAAAAAAACATTTCAGTCACGTCTAAGTAAAATCATAAAATACTTTACATCACGCACACAAAAATAAATCAACGAACGTTCGAGAAAGCGGTAAGGGTAACGATTCGAAACTCAGGGAGCTCGTTTATATTGTTTATAAAATTATCGTTTAAAAATACATTTCGACATCCTGACGAAAGTGTTCATGAGCCACATTCTTTCTTTTATTTTATTTTCAATTCATCTGTTTTAGCAATAGTATGTTTGAATAAGGAAAAAATTGGAATGCTGGGTTTATATTGGAAGCAGCCCATAGATAAATGTTTGGGGAAAAGCTCTAGTGTTTAGTGTTCCAAACACACATATTTTTCCTATTCATTCCAGAAGTTTCGTTCGAAACTTACGGTCTTCTGATATATTCTTCGAATCGATAACGAATATTTCTACTTAAACAATTGCTGAACTGGCAATAAAAAATGTATTGGCGCACTTTCTCAATTTAAAGACATATTACGTTATTATTTTTCTAAATGTATAAATCTAATTAGTGTTTAGAATTACTTTCGTTTTAAGATTTCAAACTTCTTGTTTTATTATCAATTATAAAATTTTATAAATGATATTTTGAGTTTGAATTTAATTATGTTATGATTCTTGTTTTATAACATGAATACTATAGTTCTCTAAATTTCTAAAACATTCGTGTGGAATGTTCTTTCACTTACCACAATAAATATAAAAATATAACCAGATTAGTTAAAGAATATTACTAATGAATTTTTTAAATTTAATTTAGAATAAAAAATAAATTTTAATGGTCATATAAAATAAAAGAAACATTTAAATAACAATGGTTATGCATTATGTATGACAAACAAAATTTCAAGGGCATTACTCAATTTTTGTAAGTTGATGAAATAAAATTGTACAGCAGTGATTTAAACAAATACATAGATTTAAAAGCCAGATCGATAAAATTTATTTTATTTGATAACAAACATAAAAATACAATTATGAATATATAGAAAAAAAATGTATTGGAATAAAAATGTTTGTTAAAACACTTTAAATTCACAGACGCATTACATTATCCCTTTCGAGATCAATAATTGGACTTTGTAATTGTTTATAAGATCCTTTTTGACTTAATTTCAATTAATGATTATGTTGTGATTTCTTGTTTTATAATATAGATTATAGTTCTCTAATATATAAAAATTAGAATTTATCATTTCGTGTTGACTGTTCTTTTCTTTTACTAATATAAATATGAAATGCAATCAGATTAATAAAGAATATTATGAACGAGATTTTTTTTTAATTATCTTTAGAATCAAAAATTAGGTGACTTTTAATAATTATTTAAAAATAAATAAGAAACATTTCAATAACAATAGTTATACATAATCGTATAGTTATACATATTAAATTTTCAAAAGTCATTACATCATTTGTGTAAGATGATAAAAACAAAATTGTGAAAACAATGATATAATAGTATGATACGAGACTTAAAAATAATGATCAATACAATTTATTTTATTTAATAACAAACATAAAAAATGTAATTAGACATATATAGAAACATTGAAAATTTATAGAAATAAGAACATATATATATATTGGTATAAAAGCTTGTTAAAATAAAAAGAACCATTGAGCAATTAAATCAACAAATATCAGAACATATTTATCAAGATGCTTCATACATTCACATAAATCGTTCTAGTACCATCTGGCAATCGATCATGTATTTTTTACCTCATCTTTTAGCTATAAAAAACTCTTCTATCCGTTGCCAAATGTCTCGTAAAATCTTTCCTGTTGCCAGATGCCACATTCGGTTATCTGGACAGGGCGGGCACTTATTCCAGAGGAAATCATCTTAGAAATACGAAAAGAAAGAAAAATAACTGAGTGATCAAGCGTCACTGGCGATCCAATGCATGCTTTCCAGTTCACAATCTGTAGTCTGCAGATTCTTGCATCTTCTAAAGAGCTTTAGTATTAGGTTTGTCCAGCTAGGAGATTTGTCGCCTGTGAAGAAAAAAAAATATGCTTCTTTTTATATTGTGTACTAATAGTTTTTCCTACTATTTATGATTATCTGTACTTCTGGTAAATGTGCCATTAGTGGATTAGATATTGCGGTGCGAGACTTCTAACATAAAGTTTAGATATTAATAAAAATAAACAACAGTTCTTTTCTCTGAAAGTTCTTTAATCAATAAGTCAATACTTTATTCGTCATTTCTTGATGAGGGTCTGATGCTATAGTTAAATTCAGTTCTTCGTGATGATCAATCTTTCTGACGTCACAACTATCATGTGGCTATGGATAATTTCAGGAAGGGTCAAGCAATTTAGATCGAAGTATAATTCCAACACCAAATTGAGTTCTCTGGATTGAAACTTTATCTCCGAACTGAATAAACTGGAAGTGTACCCTATACTTCTTGTTGTACTGTGTATCAGCTTGTTTGTAGCTTTTAAAATGTTCTCTTTGACAGAATTAAACAACGTCTTATTGTAAAGAAATGTTGATTGTCAATATTAATCGTTTAAAATTGTTTAACTTGTAATTCTTTTTAGTTTTCATTTTTGAATTCTGAGTAGTAGCTCAAAGGCGGTATGTTTTAAACTGTCAATTCTACTACTATTTATGATTATCATTACTTCTGGTAATGTTTGCATTATTAGTGGGTCTCTAATCAAAAGTTTAGTTAGTAAACGTATAAGAATCGCTAGAATAATCTCAATTTTGTTCGTTACCACGACTAATTCCAATAGTAATTTGACGTGTTCCATTTGTTGTTCATTAAGGTAGTTGGTAGTTAAAAAATTGATGTGATTCTAGAGGTATTTCGGAAATATTAATTGCTCATATGGCCCTTTCTGCCGAAGTAAACTTAACTGGATAAAGCCATAAATACTTTTGTGAAAACCTCCAACTACACTAAAAATATGTGATGGTATTTGTTTGTTGTTGGTAAAGGTCCTAAAAAGTCTGCGTGATATGTTGAAAAGCATTGTAAGTGAATTGAATGTAAAAGTCACCCTTCTTTTCTATATTTTTTTTTTGTCGGCCAAAATGCAATCGGCGCAGTTTGTGATATCAGTATCTATTATTTTCTTTACTTTGATATGTACCTCCTTGCTACAAAGCCTTTTTGTCTTTTTCCTTTCCTGTTGCAAAGCTATCTCATTTTGTGTAATAATTTTTCGAGTTTAATCTCTAGGGTAATAGTTAAAAGTTCTTTGTCTTCTTTGCTTGTTAACAATATCAGTTTTTTACAAATCTTTAATTATTTTCTACTTTTCTGTATCAAGACTTTAATTTTTTGCTTGTATCAAGTAATGTTTATATGTTTTCACTTTACCAATTCTTATATAAAGCACTTCCTGGAACTAAAGGGGCCGGTATGTTTCATTTGTGTCCCAGGACAGCCCTGACGCCTCGCACTCAAATTTTTACCAAGTTCTCAATTTAGATGTGGATATTTTTATCGAGGACTGATAATTTCTTCTGAAGGGCTTATGGCAATGAGTAATTTATTTTTAATTCATTTCTGGAGGCAGGTTACAGTTGTTTTAGTGTTTCAATGATGTCCCGGCATTTGAGCTTCCAACTACAATTACTTACCTTGCTGTGGAGGAAAGCGTTTCAAGCTCTTCCCTTTCAGTTCAAGAAGAACTTTTCGGCTCTTCTGTGTTAAGTTTAGCTTTCCTTTAACTTTCTTACATTATTACTGAGAATAAGGCATCAGGTTTGGCTTTATAGTTTCTTTCCTTATCTGCTCATTTATAATAGGAAAAAAATATATTGCATATAAATGGTTTGGATGCTGTTCCCGGGTGTAACGATAATACGACAAACCGATTGCACACATGTATAGTAGTTGTTGTAAATTTAGCTTGCTCATTATTTTATCGGAGTATTTTAAGCAATTTTGTAAAAGTTATTCTATCAGGTGTCCAGTAATTTTTTTCAAATTTCTATTATTTTCAGTTCACCCTGAAAAGTTCAAAAATGATTCAGCAGCAATCATTATTTATTTATTATTTTGTGTCTAAGTGTATTTTAATAGTTTTGAAATATATTTGTTATGTAATATGGTTCTACAGCCAAATAAAAGTAGATTTATTCATTATAATCCAAATTTCCCAAGTTCTACATGTTTATATGTTTAAGTTAAACGCTGCAGCAAATATAGTTCCATAAAACTATTGTCGTAATTTGTATTGCCCAGAGAACAATTTTGTTTTATTACTAACATATTTTAAAGCAAATTATGACAATATGTGTCCAAACTTTCAATACTGCTTTATGTGAAATATTCAGGATCTGAATGGACATAATAGGAACTCATGTTAGCAAGTTCAAAGCTGTAAAAGAGTTTCCGTTGGGTATAATAACTGACCAAATAAAATATTAACAAATTGGTTTATTAAAAATAAAAAAACGTACGAATACAAGAATTAAATTTTAATCTCGGGGCATGTTTATCAAGAAAGGCCATCTCGACATCTCTCACATAGCCACATCTGCTGCGCTTACCTCAGTTCACCTCGTCACACCTGCTGCTGAAGGTTTTTGCAATCGCTTTATCGGTAGAGACGCTTCGCTGTGAATATGCGATGATCATTCGATCGTTAAAAATGTCAAGGAAATGGAGATACGTTTAATATGTATTACCATGATTGAATTCTATTCAGGAGAGGGAGAGAAAAGGGTATTGTTGGAGACATTAGAGAAACTAAAGAAAAGTCCATATGTAATATTAGGATTATTGTCAAGTACCACATTAAAAAATAAAAGTCATTACTTAAGTGCTAAAAAAGATATTTGGAAGCTTATATTTAAGAATACAAAATATTTAAGCTAAATTAAATTTTTTAAGAAATTCAAATTCCCTTTATTATTTAATTGCAGAATATGGAGTGCAACAATAGCACTATATCAAGGACATTAATTAGTGGTGCATAACATGATTAAGATTAAAAATCAAAGTATATTTATTATAATGAATTTAAACACACGTATTGGATAGTTCAGAAATGCTTTTTAGTCGTAAAAATCATAAAATAAAAATATATTTGTAGACATTTGTTCAAGGCTGTAATAATTTAAAATCCATAACCATTTTTTATAAAATATTCTTTACTATAAAACCCATTTAAAAGATTAAATTTGTTTTTATCAAGAAAAGAACTGAAAAACAAAAGTAATATAATGTTAAAGATTATATATTTATTTATTTTTGTATATGTTTAAAAATAAAAAATATTTTTGATAGTATATTTTTTAATACGCTATTAATCTTCGTTTCTTATATTATGGATATAAAGTCTATATGTGAGCTGACACAATTTTTGATTCAATTAAAATATTTTATTTACTTTTATTATCTTAAAATTAATGGATTTTTCATATATATTTTCTAAAAATATAATTTTTAATAGAATATAATAAAATTTAAAAATATATATAATAAAATAAATTTAAGCAAAATATATATAATATATATAATTTTAAAATAAAGATAAAATATTTTTATCTTTTTGATTACTCTTATTATATTATAGACAACCAAAATATTCCTGTTTCATAACCATAAAATAAAAATTATCCATAAAATATATATATTTATATTAAAATAAATGAACTCAATCGGCGTGCTATGGGATAAAATTTAAATACTAATTTAATGTTTAATGGTAATTTTTAATCGCGTTTTATTTTTAAGGAAAAAGTAGCAGTTTTTCAAGACTAAAAATTAAAATAATAAAAAAATTTAAGAATTATTAAGATAAAGAATTGAAACTGTAAAAGTTAATAAAGTAAAAAAATAAAGTTATTTTAATTAAAACAAGTTTATTATTTTAATTAAATCAAGTTTGGGATATTTAATTAATTCCAACATTGTTTCAAAATATTTATTACAAAATATTGTGAATGTTATTTTTTTTTTTTTAATTCCTTAAAAAATACATGTTTTCTTGCTGAAATATTTTAAGGTATAAATAATGATTACCATAAGTTTTTGATTTATTGAAATCTTGTTATAGCCTTTATTACTATTATATAATATGAGTACCAATACTTTATATTGTGAAAAACTAAAAATTGTAAACGACAGAAATATTACAATCTGCATAAATTTTAAAACACTGAGAGAAAATTATTTCATTAATCTTGAAATTTTTTTCTATCATGAAGAAAACTTTTTCTACATATTTTGTTCTGTTCATAGCCAATTGTTGTAAAGCCTGAAGACGGAAAAAAATCCACGAAGAATAAGAGTAATTAAAAATTTAATTATACGTTGATTCTACAAAAAAAAAAATTCTAATTTAAGTGCATCTCAAAATCCAGAAAAAAATACTTTATTCACTACAAAAATTTGATGAAGAAAGCATTTATGCATCTAAGAAACAATGGATTTATTTTAATTAAATCATGTTTCTTATTTTAAATTTTTATTACAAAATACTGTAAATGTTATATCTTTATTATTTCCTTTTAAAAGAATCTAACAAAAAAAGCTGTTTACCTTGGAAAAATAGTTTGAAATTATAAATAATAATAATTATTATTCATTTAATAAAAATCTTGTTTGGCATACTATTGGTATTATCCACTACAGTATGCATTTATACAAGATAAATAGTTTTGAAGTATAAATAATAATTTCTTTTTAGAGATTTACTAAATATTATTTGCATACTATTGAAATACCTCATAGTATAGTATTTTTATAGTATAAATTATTAGTACTATACTATAAAAAAAAGAATTAATTTGCAAATTAACGGAAATATTACTGACTGTATAAATTTTAAAAACACTGCGAGAAAAATTATTTCATTAATCTTTGAACTATATTTTTCCATCATGATGACTTTTTCTACATATTTCTTAGCTGTTCATAATTTTTTGTAAAAGACCGAAGACGGAAAAAAAATTGAAGAATAAAAGTAATTAAAAATAATTATACGTTGGTCTACAAAAAATTCTAATTTATGCATCACAAAATCCAGAAAAAAAAACTTTATTCCACTTTGAAAATTTCCTTGAGGAAGAAAGCATTTATGCATCTGAAACGAGAGAGATGGCTTTGTGGTTAAGGTAAACAAAACTTTCATTCAAAGAGACATAAAGAACCCAAGAACTTCAAAAATAAATAGAATTAAAAAAACACGAACAGTATATGCACTTAAACTGAGGTCATATCTCCTTCTCAAAGTTCAGTTTCATGAAAAGATCATTTAATCAATGAAGATGAACATAATAGATGAATGCAATAGAAAATTATTTTTTAGTAATATAAAAACTCAATACATGGTATGTAAATATTTATCAAAATTTAATTCACTCGTCATATTGCGTAATATTTGATAATTACAATTATACCGCTTTATTTAAAATTTGGAGCTAACAAATAAACGAAACTTTTTTAACTAATATTTTTTTTAGTATTGAAAAAAAATCAAAACGCGTTAATTAACGAAAGAAAAATACATTTAATAAAATTAAATTAAATAAGTGGATAAAAAATCCACATATCATATATTTTCTGGTTAATGTCGTGATTAATTTTTCTTGGGTTTATTTTAATTAAATCAAGTTTCTTATTTACACATTTTTATTACAAAAATTATTGTAAAGTTATATTTATTATTTCCTTAAAAGAATCTAAAGAAAACTAATTTATCTTGGATAAATAGTTTTGAAGTAAAGTATAATAATATTATTATTGATTTAATAAATTTTGTTTTGCATACTATTGGTATTACAAATTATTGAGTGTGTATTTTATACAAACAAATAGTTTTGAAGTATAAAGAATAATTTTTATTGATTTAATAAATCTCGTTTTGCATGCTATTGAAATAGTAACTATAGTATAGTATTTTATAGTATAAAAGAATTAGTACTAAACTATAAAAAACAAGAATTTTCAAATTAAAGGAAATATTACACACTGTATAAATTTTTAAACATTGCAAGGGAGAAAATTATTTCATTTATCTTGAAATATTTTTCCATCATAATGAAAACTTTTTTTCTACATATTTTGAGCTGTTCATAATTATTGTAAAAGACTGAGGAAAAAATCTCGAAGAATAAAAATTAAAAATTTACTATAAAATGGATCTATAAAAAATTCTAATTTAAGTGCAGCACAAAATCTACAAAAAATATTTTATTCACTTGAAAATTTGGATGAAGAAAAAGCATTTATGCATCTGGAAACTAGAGAGATGGCTTTGTGGTTAGGGTAAATGCTTTCATTCAAAGACATAAAAGAACCCTAGAACTATATAAAAAAATAAATAGAATTAAAAAAACGAACAGTATATACACTTAAATTGAGGTCATATCTCCATCTCGTGCTTTCAGTTTCATGAATGGAGGGCAGATAGGTCATTTAAAGAATGGAACAGAATATAATGAGATAATGCAATAAGGAATTTAATTTTCAGTATTAAAAATATTTTAAAAATCATTGCATGATACGTAATTATTTATCAATTGTAGTTCATTCGGCATATTACTTAATATTATTTTATAATTAAAATTATTTTCAACTACACCATTTATTTAAAATTTGATCTAAATAAACTTTTTGACTAATGTTTTTTTTTTAGTACTAAAAAAAATCAAAAGGCTAAATTTAATGAAAAAAATATATTTAATAAAAAAAAAAAATAAAAGAAATAAAGAGGGGAAAACCATATCATATTTTATTTCTGCACTGTCAATTTAAATAAATGTTTTTAAAATTCTTCTTCTAAAGCACTATTTGATTGTAATACTTTTTTTGTTTTTGTAACTATTTTTTTATTTGTAAATCATATTATATGTTTCAAATTCATTATTATAATTTAAATTGCTGAATAAGAAAATAATTTAGCACTTGAATAATGAAACTATAAAAATTTAAAGAACCTATTTTACCGTACACTGGCGTGCAAAAGTTACATAATTGATAATTATGTGAAGGAACTGTAAATCAGAATGGCGGGAAACGTGATATGCCCTAAAATGGTTATAAATGAGAAAACAAATCAAAAGAACGATAATAATTGTTTTTATTATCCAAAGTAGTAGTTTGAAAGAAAACTGAGCATAAGCAAGGGTTCTCACAGTTTAAAAAGAAAAAATGAAAAGTAAACATTAAATAAAAATACTGATGCTGCAGTTTAATAGGCGTGTGGTCACCCTCTGACAGCCAGGCACGCTGCACAGCGATTTACCATACTTGCTATGAGATGATGAATGAGTTGTGGGCTCAAACGGTTCTAAGATGCTTGAGAGCTCTCTTCAGTTCTGTAACGGAGCTTGGTGGGTGCAGAAAGGGCTGTATTCTTGTCTTTCCCGAGCATATCCCATACATGCTGGATAGGATTTAAATCAGGGGGAGTTCGCAGGCCACGACATGCGCTGATTTTTCCGTTTCAAAGTCAGTCATTAATCAGCAATCGATCGGTGACATGGCGCATTATCATCCACGAATATGAATTCAAGGACCGATAGCACCTGAAACAAGCGAACAAAGGCTCAAGAACTTCGTGTCTGTATCTTTGTGAATCACAGACCCCCGTGTCAAAGAAATGGAGCTCTGTGCGCCCGTCCATCATGATGCCTGCTCATACCATTACCCCTTGATGGAAAATGATGTCTTTCCGTTATGTTTGGTTCAAAATGTGTTCCACACGTTCTCTCCATATCGTTAAACGACGAGAATCACTACTCAGACTAAACTGGGACTCGTCACTGAACATCACATTGGCCCACTCTCCCACACTCAATGTTGATGTTTCAAACTCCAGTTCAAACGAGCGCGTTTATGCGCAGACGTGAGGAATGCAAGCTGGTCTTCTGGCATAAAGGCCAGCATGATTGAGTCTCCCCTGTAAACAGTTTGTCTCTAAATTCGTATTCCTGTGGCGACTGTGAACGCCGAACCCAGTGTTTCAACAGTACCCACCCTCTGACGTCGGGCACTTATTACCAGATATCGGTCTTGTCTAGGTTGTGACTCTTGGTCGACCTGATACTGGTTGTCGGGTAACATCTCCCATTCGTTGAAACCTCTGCCACAGTCTTGAATCCACAGACTGGTCCACATTTCGAAATTTAAAGACACTTTGGTTTGTGATCGTCCGGATTCCAGCATTCCAACGATTCTTCCTTTCGAAAACATGTCCAATTGGCGTCTTTTTGTGCCATAATTCACCTTGTTTGATGGTTGGCATAATCGTTCCTTCGCATAGCAGTTGCACGAAACTTGTCTGAACTGCCTATGCTGCGTGAATCGGTTTCTGTGCGTTCCGACATGCGCAGGTGTTTTGCGCAGGACGTAGCCGACTGAAAAAGTTTTTGTATAAAACAATGTTTCTTCTTCACCCAGTTCAAAATATCCGCAAGAAATTCAGAATGTAATTTTTATTTAATATTTACTCCATGTTTTTCGCATTTTACGATTTATGCTTTTAACTTTTTTGGACACACCAGTATATCATATAGCA
>BPLR01004347.1:0-37866 GCA_021605095.1 Caerostris extrusa | reverse complement strand
TGTATTGCTAATCCGTTTTATATTGAATACAGAATACTTTAAGCAATTATTTCATTATTAACTGTGGAACAAATTAAAATAAATATTATATAAAAAACTCGTAAAAGAAAAGAGTCGCGCAATGAGTGGTTGAAGACATGAAAATTTCTGTTGCTCAATACTTTAAGAGTAATAAATTCCATTCAAACATTTAGCAAACATTAGTAATTTCCATGGCTAAAATACTTCCTCCGTTGCAACGGCCCTCGGAATAAACGATCTTCACACATTGCCTCCATTTGCTGTTTTATTCTTTTACTTCTAGTAAATCTGGCCTCTTGCTAAATATTTGAGGCTTGTGAAAACAGCAAATCTCAACACACAGCCGAAGTATCAATCACTATATTCAGCTGGATACACTGCAATGAGCTCCACCGCAAGTGCACGTTACAAAGATACTGCAATGAATCGTGTTCCATTTTTTGGCAACGTGCTTACCGGCACATTTCCACGTTGAGTCTTCAAAATGGACCCTCATTACTGCATATAAAAGATGCATCACTCTCATAGCTCTTTTCTGCTTTCTCCAAACACCTTTCTCCTTCCACTCTGCCCTTTCGAATGAGCCCTGGCTCATCACCCTTCTTTGCACTTCGAGAGAGGGGGTTAGTGGGGAGAGAACATGTTTCCGAGGAGTGTCTGCAGAGTGCTTGCCGACGAAACAGTCGGAGCAGCACAATGCCCTCGCACCGCTGAAAGAAAGGCTCACCCTTCCTTCGTAAATCTTCAAAGAAAAAGAATGTTGGGCGAGGTAATCTGAGCCAGCTGCTTCGAGTGTTGGAAAGCTTGTAAGCTGATTGAAATGGCAAAATGAAAGGCCCCCTCGAAGCTCGGAGGAGTGATTTCTCGAAGCCTTTTGAGAGAAGGCCGCTGGTAATCCAGAGGGTCCTTTCGGGCACAATCTCGTGTTGCTGAAAATTGGTAGCTCCTACATTCCAAACTCTTCTGACCCAGTTGATTGCATCTTTTCGTCATTTCTAAAGCCTGCGTCTCACCTTTAAAGTACTTTTTTGTTGTGTCCGTTATTTGGCAGAGGATAGTTTATACGCTTGCAGTTCGAATTAGCTTGCTTCTTTGATGAATAATGTATTTATTTTATTCATAATTTGTTTTTCTTTAAAAATTAACTGCAATCTTAATGGATTTAATACATAATGCAGGCGCCACTATTTGAGCTCATACTTCAAACCACTAATAATGTAACATATTGGATTAAATACATAAATGAACATAAATAGATAAAAATGGAAATTGGTGAAATTTAGGCCAAACTGGCTGCCCATATTGTTTCACCATTTGCTTGAGCGCTTGGGCTGTGCTCCTCGCTGGGGCTACAAGGGAAATGTCATCTTTGGTGCCCGGAAGACCGACTTTTTTCGAGGCAAAGGTAATTCCGGTTGTTACTCGAGGCTGAAAAGCTGAAAAGCTGTTGATTTGAAATGGTAATGAGCGCTCTCCAGCTTTCTCGAGAGCCTGAAAGTTTTTGAGAAAGGGATGTAGACCGAGCCGCAGCTTGATGGAACTTTCTCTGAGAACAACTTGCAGTATGTGTTGCTGCTCAACCTGCTTCAAAGTGACTGGCGTCACACCAGTAGCTCCGTTGTCACACTGTATCGTTTCTTTTAGATGCATTCTTTATTTGCAGATGGATAGTTTCGATTTAACTCAAAAGTTTTCTCATTATAATATCAATTTTATTCATACTTTGTTTTTTCTTTCAACACTAAAGGATTAAATATGTGGCTTTAAATGGCGACAAATAAAAGAAAATAGCCTGTGTCTTGTGTTGCAGAAATAGTTATTAGAAGTTTCGAAGGCTTGTACTTCTGATTAATTATTATACATAATTTTGTTTTTAGTTAAAACATTCTACAAGAATATACACATATCGGCATAAATAATATAAAATGGAGACTGGCATCTGTGTTTGTGCCAATCTATATTATTATGTCTATATCCACTAGTCTATATTTTTTTTTACATTATTTGTACAGAAATATGTGTTTGTCAGCCTATTGACCATTGGCGAGTGCTTTCCTCTCGTGTATCTTTTGCAAGAATGTCACGAGTCTGAGTAGGCTGGTCTTGCTGAGCTTGAAATGGTAATGAAGGTTTCTCGAAGTTTTTCGATAGAGTGATTTCGAAGGCCTTGAAGAGAAGGAAAGGGATGCCAGCGTTGGAGATGGAACTCTTTTCCGGAGAACAATCAGTGGTGCCGAAATGAAACCAACCTTACTGTGCGACCGGCAAATAATACTGAGTTGCAGAAGAAACTCTTCTAACTAGTTGATTGTCTTCGGTCACAAGCCTGCTTTCTCAGACGTTTCTCTTATTTGCAGACAGTATATCAGCTTTTCCTTTGCCGTTTCGAATTAGTTTAAAAGCTTCCTTGTTACATTGTATCTGTGTTTTATTCTTAATTTTTTTCTCCAAAACTAGTTCAGCTGTAAATTATAATGGATATTGAATACAGCAAACAGATAAATAGTTAAAATCGGAATTAGCAAACCTTAAAGGTGGGTTATCACTGGGTTTCTCTTTGCAGCAGTTTAGCTGCTTGTGGCCTCTTCATCATCGTATCTATTTTATACATCATTTGTTTTTCTTCTTTGAGAAAACTGTGTCAAATAGCAACATAATGGATTAAATACAATTATAAATGGCATAAATAAATATAAATGGAAATAATTTTGCTGCAGAACGTACTGACCTATACTCAGACACAAAGCTCGAATTTCACTGAAGCATAATGGCTCCGCTTTCAGGTTCATGGTAGTTCTTATTATTAGCATATACACACATATATATATATATATAG
The DNA here is from genome assembly GCA_021605095.1 of Caerostris extrusa. Taxonomy (NCBI): domain Eukaryota; kingdom Metazoa; phylum Arthropoda; class Arachnida; order Araneae; family Araneidae; genus Caerostris; species Caerostris extrusa. Next base: position 35,009 of record BPLR01004347.1, on the reverse strand, counting down.
ATAGATAGTTAGTCTCCGAATTATAGCTTATTACAATTGAATATTGAAAATAAAATAAATAATTGGATTCATGCAATTGCTCAGCAGCAAAACACAGTTGTCAAGTTTCAAGATTGAATTAGCTTCATGAGTGTCCACATACACTGAATTTGTCAAATTGAGGACAAGATGCCTCATTGGCCACAACGCCACTGCAATGGCGGCGCCGTCCACAACACGCCTGCCGCCAGCTTGAGCAGAGCAGCATAGCGCTCTCAAACATATGTGTTCCTTTTTTCCCGTGAATGAATGCCTTGCCATCAGCGGCTTTTCAGCTTGGCCAGACGAATTGTTGTCTATTTCATTATTTTCGTTACTTTATTTGTGGAGTTATTAAACATTTAACAAATCATTAATTTGCATTGTATCATAGTGATTTATATAGATGCAAAACTCTAATAATATATTCACGTAATATTTAAATTTTTTGTTTATATGGATTATTCGTTGTTGATTTTTTATTTTGGAAAATATATTATGCCACAGATGATTGATGTTGGATTTTGTATCGATTCTCTGAATTGAACAATGAACTTATCAGCTTGCTGAATGTGTCACAAGAGAAATACAACTTACTTATCAACAGCTTTCCGTGAATGATACTCCCACGCTGTGGAAGAGCTCACCATCACCGGAGCTCCAGACCCAAAACACCCGCAGAGCAAATGAAATCTTCCATCGCACAATGGGGGAAGATACGCCCACCCTCCTGAAATCATGCCGATGGATATTTCAAATGGAGGCATTTTTGTTGATTTGTCATGTCTGCAGTACCGTATTTTCCTTGTAGCTTGTATTTTTTTATTTTAAAGTCTTCTTTTTTCATCCTTTTATTCTCTGTGAAATGACCTTCCAAGCTTGATGCAAGATCTTATCCGATTGTGGTGAATTCTCGAGTTCTTTTTCGAATGCTATTTCTTGTTTTTTCCTTTTTTTCTTCTTCCTCGAGAGAGAAATAGTGCTTTCCCAATAGGCGTGTCAAATTGTTAGGAGTCAGTTTCAATGCGATTTACAGCCGCAACTCTTTTTTTTTTTTATTTTTTGCTCCCAGCATTCTGTCGAGGTTTGCTTAAAATACATTGCGCACAAAGAAGAAGTGAGAAGAACAAAAATATATATATACTGAAATATGGATGGTAGTCGTTCGAAATAAATTCATTCTTTCGATGATCGCGTGCAGTCGATAGTCGGAATAGATGATATTGTAAAACCTATCTAAATAGATTGAAAATCGTGGGTTAGTGTTCATGCTTGCAAACGATTTTGCTTCATGTAGATTAAAGAAAATTATCTTAGAATTTTATTGAAAGAATTGTTTATTTCTCATGAAATACAGATGCTATGACTTCAGCTTGATGTAAGGATAAAAATATTTAGCAAACATACTCATTTTAGCAGGCAATACACTTTCCACAGAATTGAAAACAGCGCCTGAGCCCTGATAAATGTTGGTTGAATCATGATTTTCCTCACTGAATAATATTCTAGTAAATAGAACATTTCTGTTTAATGAAGTCTCTGATTCTAACAGTTAAATGCAAGTGTTTATTTTTCTAAAAGTAGCTTGCTTTTATTATGATTGCCATTTTATCAGCTTGTTTCTTTTCTTCTTTGTTTATGAAGTAAAGTGAGGTCCTTTTGTCAAACTTACAGGCCTCCAAGAGCAAATATTCCGGAATATCGGTTAAAAATATTCTAATATTTTCCATTTTGTTTCCTTGTTAAACATTAGACCAGCTTAAAATAAAATTAAAATTGGTACTCAATTGTAAGTTTTTAGGAAAGATCGACTAAAATAGGCTGTGATAATTCCATATTTATGCTGGGCCAGCTCAGATTTGAGATAACAGTCTTATATTAATTAAAATATTGAATAAAATATACTGTTTTCTTAGAATCATGATAGCTGAATAATCAATTATATGATTTTGATTATTACAATTCTTGTTCATACACAGAAACAGCACATAAAAAATTTTTGTTGGCTTTTTTTTTCCTTCACTATATTGCAGAAGTTCTATAACATTATTCATTTGAAGTATTCTGGCGCCGCCTATTAGATGTTGATGCAACTTAAATCTAAAAGTAAAATTAACAATTAAATTAATTGATGAATTAATATTTTGAAAACTGCATTGTCATCCAGTGTCATCTCCTTACAAGTTCAAAATGCATTTGAATCTCTGAGTGGATGAATAAAAGTATTTTATTACGACAAAATTTGAACAAGATATAGAGAAAGTGTGAGTTAATAAAAAAGAAAAGAAGCTGCTCCTTATAAAAGTAAAATTACACAAATTGCCCGGATTAATTTCGTCATTCGTAACATTAACAGCCTTAAACATTACCGTTCAAACATTCTTAAGATTTAAATGCAATTGCTGCTGTGCTGCAGGCAATAATTTTCTGCTCGAATGGGAACTGGAAGTTGTTAGGTGGCACGCCCGAGCGAAAGTGAGTGTTTGAACACTCACCGTCAACGGAGTCCCTCTGCGCCTTGAGCGGGAGTTCATGCAGCCAATTTCGGTAATCACACAACGGATAGCAGAGCCAGTGGGCATGAGAGCAGAGGGGTCTGGTCAAAGGTCTTGGACACAGCCTGGCGGCAGATGAGATTTGGTTACGCTTGTCTTCCCCACTGTGCTGCACTCACTCTATGTTCTTCCCATGGAGTTCGGAGAATGCAACCTTAGTCACCCTAAATATGCCCAATTGGCCTCAGTTCCGGAGCCTGGTCACTCATTACCACACACACTTTAACACACCAATATTCACCGCCAACAGTGGTCGGCCACTTGAAAGAAGAAGTGCTGCTGGTAGGATATACAGGAACAATGACACCAAGGGATATTGTCCGCATTTAGATAGATCAACAACAAAATATGCTCGTTGCTGATATGCATACCACTGTGTCAGCAGGTTGGAAGTTGTCTGAGGTCACACAAATTAAAAATAATTTGCAAATCTTAGCCTGATTAGCTTATTTATATGTAGTAATTATTATTGCTTTTAATCAGGAATTTGTGGGCCACAATTTTGTTTAAAACTAGTTTATATGTAGCGATCACAATGGCAACAGTCTGGGATGAGCCAGCGCTTAGCCTACTGGAGCAGATTGTCATTTTGAATGGAAAGGGCCGTTAACACAACGACCAACGGTCATAGATACCCCACAGCAGTGATCCTGAATCATGACAACATCTGAGCGGCACCAGCCGCCGTCACCGGTCACGTATGCACCTACGCATTTATAAGAAATCTCTGGCCATTATTGAAAATAATTAGATTTAGACACTGATGATAGTGGATTTTTGATATTGAGATATAGAGGCCTTGTGATAGACATAGAAAATACTTTACACAACATGTAAGGCTTAATATTTTAACGACTACTTGGATGTAAATGTCATTCAAAATGACTAAAAACTGTTATTCATAACTCAAATATTGACAGCCTGGGCAATGTTTTTCATGTTAATGTCACTATAGATTCCTCTTTGCGTGAAATTGTCGCCACTCCAGTAGAAGCATCACCAGCTTCGCTTAAAGCCGCATATCTGCCGATGCGGAAAGTGGGTCGTTTTCTGTTAGGAGCAGCAAGACCATCGTTTAATGAGATGGCAAAATGTGTGCTCAATTCTCAACCCCTGCCACCCGCACATTTATGACGGCCGCCAGCAGGCCCGGCCGATCACACTTTTGATGGGGCAAACAGCCTGTGACCTTGCCGGAGCAAATATGTCGCTTTCCTGAGCCTGAGGTGCTGCCGGGAATAAACAAGCAGCCACCCTGGAGCGCCAGCAGTGAGACGACAGAAAAGTGAACGCTTCCTTCAACCTGTCTCTGTCGAGTAGTTGCAGGGATTTCTTCGAATCTGTTAGTATGAGGCATGATCAGGAGGAAAATCTTCCATATAGTCAATAGTTATGAAAGTTCTTACTACTTAGTAAATAATTGTTTATTTTTGTTTTTTATTATAGTTTGCTTTTCAATATAAACACGGCACGAGCAACATACCAAATCTGAATTTATAATGGAGACATATATTGCCTGAGCTATCATCACAAGATGTTCTCATTTCCTCACCTTGCGTTAAAACGTTCAAACATGATCACATCTCTAAAATCTGAATTATGTAGTCAGTTTCCACATCAAAGGGTAAAGATGGTTCTCATTCTCTCGTCTTTCTGCTGCTCTTGGCATTATAGTTAGATTAATGAACTCTGTTTCAACATGTTTTGTTGTATTTGTTGTACTATTTTGTTGTTGTTGTTTGTCGTATGTTTTTTTAGTTGTTCTTTTTTTTTTGCTGTAACTGTTCATAATCTGCCATTGGAATTAAAAAAAATAGTGATTAAAATGATATATTTCAAAAGTGAGACCATTATACCATTTCCCCATGTGGAATGATCAAGGGGACGAGAGTATCTTAGGGTGCATTGGTAGGAATAGGGGGACGAACAGCCCTTTGAGTTTCAGAACATTAATTCAAAACTCGATAAGCATTGAGAGCTAAAAACTTCTATATCTAGTTTGATAGTAGGAACTAGAAAGCTGAATCCAGAAAGTCCTTCCGTTGGGTTCGTGGAGGTAGAATTATAGCCGTTATCTCGTGTCCAGACGAGAAAACGAGATAAGCCAGTAGTTCTCCTGTAAATATTATAAGCCTTTTTCCTCAATGAGGATGGAACTCTCTGAGTGAGTCAACTGTCTCGCTCTCTCTAACGAGAGTCGTTTTTCGCCTCATATCAAAGAAATTCTTGTCAACGCATTTACAATCAGCTGTCACACGCAGAGAGATAAATAATAGGACTCTTTTATAACGTTCAGGCTGAAACGGAGCGAGAACTAATCCCCTTTCTTGCTCTCTCGTCTGAGCATGGCTTATGATATGATTTGTTAGATGTCTTGCCAGTTGTGTTCATTCAAAGTTTCAGTCACACCAGGTAGTCCAACTCGATTGCCTCAAATGGGAACCATCTTGCATTATGAGCATGATTGACTCAGGTGTGTATGACTCCATTATAAATTCAGATTTTAGGGTTTTGATCTCGATCTCGTGATGGACATGTTTAATGTTGAACGTTTTTGTACAAAAGATTGAGGAAATGGGAACCATCTTGCATGATGAGTGTGATTGACTCAGGTGTGTATGTCTCCTTTATAAATTCAGATTTTAGGGTCTTGATCTCGATCTCGTGATGGACTGTTTAATGTTGAACGTTTTTATACAAAAGATTGAGGAAATTATTGCATGATGAGCGTGATTGACTCATATGTGTATGACTCCATTATAAATTCAGATTTTAGGGTCTTGATCTCGATCTCGTGATGGACATGTTTAATGTGGAACGTTTTTGTACAAAAGAATGAGGAAATGGGAACCATCTTGCATGATGAGTGTGATTGACTCAGGTATGTATGTCTCCATTATAAATTCAGATTTTAGGGTCTTGATCTCGATCTCGTGATGGACATGTTTAATGTTGAACGTTTTTGTAGAAAAGATTGAGGAAATGGGAACCATCTTGCATGATGAGTGTGATTGACTCAGGTGTGTATGACTACATTATAAATTCAGATTTTAGGGTCTTGATCTCGATCTCGTGATGGACATGTTTAATATTGAACGTTTTTGTACAAAAGATTGAGGAAATGGGAACCATCTTGCATGATGAGTGGGATTAACTCAGGTGTGTATGTCTCCATTATAAATTCAGATTTTACAGACATGTTCTCGACAAGAACGTGTTTAATATTGAAAGAGTAAAATAATTAATAAAACAAAATAAAACAATTGATGTACTAAATTAATTAGAACTGCATAACTATTGACTATATGGAAGATTGCTCACTCACATAACACTTGTCGAACTACTCATACTAACTTAGATTCGAAGAAATCCCCCTCTTTTTTTTTTGTATCATCCTTACTCATTCTTCCAAGAAGTTGAGTTGAGTGGAAGCGTTCACTTTCCCTAATCGATCCTCACTTAACTGGCGCTCAGATTCATCGGGGGTGGCTGCTTGTTTATTCCCAGCAGCACACCCCCTCCAAGGTCAAACGGCCTTAATTGTCCGGCAAGAAGGTCACAGGCACTGACCATCGATTCCCGCTGCTCAAAAGAAGTGGTTGGTCGGCGGGAGGGAGGACTTTGCACTTAATGTGGCCATCCGTAAATAATGCAGGGGTGTAGGGGGTTGGGGGTAGGGCACACATTTTTGCCATCATCATTAAGAGGCGATAAGTGCTCTGCCTCGATAACCAGAAGGCCAGAAAACATTACTTTCCGCATCGACGGATCTGGAAAAAGCGTCGATAGTTTTCATGGAAAATGGTGATGGGTTTTCTGGAGTGGCATTGTTTCACATAAAAAAGGGAATCATGTGGTCTTGTGGAATATATGACGTTAACATGAAAAACATTACTTGATTTTAATCAATGTTAGTTATGAATAACAGTTTTTAATTTGCTACGGATCATTTTGGATATTTGACTACATCAAATTAGTCGTTAAAATTATTAAGCCTTACGCTGATGTTGTGTAAAATCTATTTTTTTCTATATCTATCTAAAATCTATATCTATATCTATATCAAAAATCCATATCCATCCAATTAATCTAAATCTAATTATTTTCAATAATGAGCCAGAGTTTCTTATAAATAATATTATTAGGTGCATATGAACTGGGGTCTGATGACCGAGTGATTAGCGTTGTGGAGTTCGGTGCCACAGATTTTGGGTTCCAGTTCCGGTGGTGCCGTAGATGTTTGTAATGATTCGGAATCCACTTTAAACTGTAGGTCCCGGTCTAATATGACCGTTGGTCGTTGTGTTAGCAACCCTTCCGGTAAAATAGACATCTTCTGGCTAGAAATCTGTCTGTAGGCAAACAGCTTTGGCTCACCATGAGGCTGTTGTGCCATTGATGATGATCATACATATAAACTAGTTTAAACAAAATTGTGAAAATTACAAATTCCTGGTTAAAGTAAGTAATATTTTGCAAAATTTACGCACTACATATAAAAAATAAAGCTACATCAGAATAAGATTTGCAAATTATTTTCTTTGAAATGTGGCCCAAGACAATAGCCTAGTGTGGCCTAAAACTTGGTGTTGTCATATCAATAACAGAAGCATATTTTGTGTGTCTAGTGTAAATGCACGGACAAGTATCCCTTGAATTGTCGTACTGACCTGTATATCCTACCAAGAAGCACTGCTACTGATCAGTTATACAGCCGACAATTTTTGTCCAATTATTCATCCTTACGTAGGTGTAGTTGATGCCTTCTTCTTCAAATTAGAATTCTAGACCGACCACACAGAGATTGGTTGGTGGAGATATTGGTATTGGTATTAGAGGTATTATTGGTATGAGTTGACCGAATCTATATTCAGACTTTGAACCAATTGGGCATATTTAGGATGACCTAGAAAGGTTGCATTCATGTTGAACTCACTCTAGGAAGACATAGAGTGAGTGCAACACTTTTTGAGTGGGAAAGAGATAAGCGTAACCAAATCCTCATCGCACCCTTGGAAACAAGTGTCCAAAACCTTGGCTAAGAGACCTCTATCTACACTCTCATGCCCACTTGACTCTGTATCGTTGTGTAATTGAAATTTCAAAGTGAAGTACATGAACCTCCACTCAAAAGTGATACAAGAGGGACTCCGTTATTGGTGAGTGTTCAAACCTCACTTTCATGGGCGTGCCTTACAACACTGTAAACCCGGTTCCATTCGGGTAGAAAAGTGGTACGCCTGCAACGTCCAAGCTTCCAACCTTTAAGTTTACCAGAACAAAATCTTAGGAAAATGTTTTTAGATGTTCTGGTAATGTTTAAAATGATGTTAATGTTCTGAAAATGTTTTTAATTAATCAGACAATTTATTCTATTATTTTACTTTTTATAAGGGCAACTCTTTTTCAATTCTTTTTATTAGCTCACACTCTCCCTATATATATCTTGTTCAAATTTTCAATCGTGAATAAAATACTTTTTATTCATCCACTCAAGTTCAAATACATTTTTTTTTGAACTTGTAGGGGGATGACACTGGATGTTAATGCAGTTTTTTCAAATATTAATTCATCAATTAAATTTAATTAATTAATTTTACTTTTTTAGATTTAAGTTGCATGTATCTACTAATAGATGGCGCCAGATAAGCTTAAAAATGAATGAAAATGATTTATAAAGGACTTTCTGCAATATAGTGGGAAAAAAAGTAGGAATTGACTGTAAAATTTTTTTTTATATTGCTTGTTTCTGTTGTATATGAACAAATTGTAATAATCAAAATCATATAATTGAATTAATTATCATGATTCCTAGAAAACAATTGTAATTTTTTTTATTCAATATTTTAATTAATATAAGACTGTTATCTCAAATCTAATTTAATTTGACATAAATGGAATTATCTTACAACCTATTTTGAATCGATCTTTCCTTTTTAAAAACTTACAATTAATTATAATTTTAATTTTAATTTTAAAAGTTTACAATTCTGAAATATTTCTTTAAGAGAACAAAATGGAAAATAATTAGAATAATTTTTTTAACCGATATTCCCGGAATAATTTTATCTTGGAATATAATAAGTTTGACATTAAAAGAAAAGGATTTCCTTTTACTTCATAATAAAAAAAGAAGAAAAAAGAAAACAAATCAATTAAAATGGCAATCATAATCTGGAAATAGAAGCAAATACACTTTAGAAAAAATAAACACTTTGCATTTCTTTGTTAGAATCAGAACTTCATTAAACAGAAATGTTCTATTTATAGAATATTATTCAGTGGGGAAAATTTTCTTATGATTCAGCAACCAACATTTATCAAATTTCAAAAACATGTTTTCAATTCATATTTCGGAGAATAACAAGTGTATTATTTTACCTGCTAAAAATAATTATGTTTGCTAAATACTTTTTATCCTTACATCAAAGCAAGTCTTAAACATCTAATATTTCATGAGAAATAAACAATTCTTTTCGAAAATAGAATTCTAAAGATTCATTTTTCTTTGAAATATTCTACATGGAAAATAAAAAAATCGTTTGCAAAGCATGGAATATAAAAACACAAGCAGTATAAAAATTTCATTTGATAAGGAAAATTCTTATTTTTTTTATTTTCATTTTGGCAACAACAACCATAACCCACGATTTTCCATCTATTTTAAGATGGAACACAATATCATCTATTCCATTTTATCGACTGCACGCGATCCAATCAAGAGAATGAGAAATTTTATTTCGAACGATACCATCCATATTTCGAATATATATATATTTTTTGTTCTTCTACTTCTTCTTTCTTCGTATCGCGCGAATGCTATTTTAAGCAAAAACCTTCGACCAATGGAATCGCAGAACAGAAAAAATAATAAAAAAAAAAAGTTGCACATTTTGGCAACAGCAAAAATATTTCCCTGTGGAAGAAACAAACTCCCTAACAATGAGGGAATAAAATTTGATACACTGTTGGAATGGTTCTCTGATCTCTGCGAGAGGGGGAAAAAAAAGGAAAAAAAAGATAAAAATAACATTCGAAAAATTTCGAATTCCTTTTGAATCCGGATAGGACATCTTATCCGTAAGCGGAAGGTGTCCTTTATCCTTTTAAAGAAGAATAAAAGGATGAAAAAAAGAAGACTTTTAAAATATGAGAAGAAGTAAACTCACAAATACTTTTGCAGGAGAATGCAGTTTTTGCGGACATTTAAAATCAAATACAAAGGAGGAAAAGTGCCTCCATTTTGGGAAATGTCTCCATCGGCGTATTTCGGGAGAATTGTTGAATAATTGATATCTTCCCCATTATGCGATGGAAAGACGATTTCTCCCTCATTTTCTTCTGCGGGTGTTTTTGGAAGGATCTTAGACTCCGGTGATGAGATCGGCGTCTCCCGCAGACGATATTTTTCCTAGCGTGGGAGTACATTCACTGGAAAATGATTTTTGTACATATTTATTTATAAAATAAGTTGTATTTGTCTTATTATTTTATTCAGCAAAAAAAAAACATTAAAGTTCGTGTTTGTTGAATTTCAGAGAATCGATCACAAAAGTCCAATATGTATTATCTGGCATAACAATATTTTTCCAAATAAAAAATCAACGAAAAGATTTATCTCTTTTGAATAATCATATAAACAAAAAATTTTAAATATTGCAGTAGTTGTATTATTAGAGTTTTGCATCTAATATAAAAATCACTATGATTACAATGCAAAATTAATGATTTGTTAAATGTTTAATAACTTCCACAAATAAATAAACCAAAATTATCAAAAATAATGAAAGCTAGTCCAAACTCAAAATTAATAGACAACAATTCGTGTGTAAACCTGAAAAAACGATATTGTATCATGTTTTTGACAAGGCATTTCATTCGCAGGAGAGAGGAATATATGTTATTTGAGAAACATATGCACAACTCCTCACTCAAATTTGGCAGCAGATAAGCAGTGTTGTGGATAATTATATTACATGCAATTAGCGTTTAGTATTAATGAGAACATCTTGTCACTCAAATTTGATAGAAGATATTCAGTGCCATGGATAATGAGACCTCATGAAATAGATTCAATGTAGACTTGATAACTGTGAAAGACTTTGCCTTTGGAGTGAATTGCACTTGCGAATCCAATTTAATTATTTATTTTTTATTTTTTGTAAATATTAAATTGTAATAAATATAATTCGGAATATATATATATATATATATATATATATATATGTGTGTATAATGCTTGTAAATAAAAATTAAAGTGATACCATGAACCTGAAAGCCGTTGTATAGCAGTGAAGACGTTATATTCTTGAAGCCTTTGTAGATCTAGTATAGGTCAATTACGTTCTGCAACACAAAGAATCCCCAATTTCCATTTATAATTTATTTATGCCATTTATAATTGTATTTAATCCATTATGATTGTATTTATTTTAGTTTTTCTCAAAAGAAAAACAAAATGATGTATAAAATAGATACGATGTTAATCAACGAAATTTTAAACTAATTCGTACTGCAAAGGGAAATTGTGTGCTGCAACACAAAGATTTGCTAATTTCCGATTTTTAACTTATTTATGCCATTTTATAACTGTATTCAATCCATTATGGTTGCAGCTAATTTAGTTTTTTTGAGAAGAAAAAAATTAAGAATAAAACAGATACAATATTAACCAAGGAAACTTTAAGCTAATTCGAACAGCAAAGGAAAACTGTTTGATATACCTATCTACTTAAATAAAGAAAGCATCTAAAAGAACTGAAAAGGAAAGCAAACTTAAGAAATGACGAAAAGATGTAATCAACTAGATTAGAAAGAGTTTCGAATGTAGGAACTGCCACGAAGATTTCAATTGTTATTTGCCAGTCACTTTGAAGTAGGTTAATTTCATTTCAGCAACACATACGCAGTTGTTCTCCAGAAAAGAGTTCCATCTCAAAGTTGCCTGGAAGTTCCACACATCCCTTCCCTTCTCTTCAAAACCTTCGAAAATCACTTCCCTCGAGAAAACTTCGAAAGCCTTCATTACCATTTCAAATCAACAAGACCTTTTCCAACCTACTCGAGATTAACAACCGTGTCATTCTTTACCAAAGACACACGAGAGAGTGGAAAAGCACTTTCATGTGTTCAATAAGACGACCCAAACACATATTTCTCAACAAATAATGTAAAAAAAATATAGATTTGGTAAAAATTTGATATAGATAATAATATAGATTATTTCCTAAAACACAAAGATTCACCAGTCTCCATTTTTATATTATTTATGCCATTAATAATTGTATAATCTTCTATGGTTGCATTTAATTAAGTGGTTTGAAAATAAAAACAAAATTATGTATAATGAAGATTAATCAAGGAAATTTTAAGCTAATTCGAACTTCTAATGAAAACTATTTCTGCAACACAAAGATTCACCAATTTCTATTTATAACTTATTTGTGCCATTTAAAATTATATTTAATCCTTTATGGTTGCAGAAAAGTTAATTTTATGGAAAGAAAAACAAAATTATGAATAAAATTGATACTATATTAATTAAGAAAACTTTGAGTTAAATCGAACTGCAAAGCAAAACTGTCTTATATATCCATCTACTTAAATAAAGAATGCATCTAAAAAGGAAAGCAAATTAAAGAAATTACGAAAAGATGTAATCAACTGGATTAGAAAGAGTTTCGAATGCTGGAGCTACCAATTGTTATTTGCCAGTCACTTTGAAGTAGGTTAATTTCATTTCAGCAACACATACTGCAAGTTGTTCTCCAGAAAAGAGTTCCATCCAGAAGTTTGCCTGGCAGTTCTACACATCCCTTCCCTTTTCTCCAAAAACTTCGAAAATCACTTTCCTCGAGAAAACTTGGAGAGCCTTCATTACCATTTCAAATCAACACGAGCTTTTCTAACTTTTCAACCCACTCGAGAGTAACAACCAGATTTTATCGCGCTGCCTCGAAAAAGTGTCAGTCTTCCGTTACCAAAGACACACGAGAGTGGAAAAGCATTTCCATGTGCCCAATAAGACGAGGGCGACCCAAAAACACATTACTCAACAAATAATTATCAAAACAATATAGATTTGTAGTTTATTTCCTAGAACACAAAGATTCACCAATTTCCATTTTTATCCTATTTATGCCATTTATAATTGTATTTAATCCAATATGGTTGCATTTAATTAAGTGGTTTGAAAAGAAAAACAAAATTATGAATACAATAGTTACGACATTATTCACGCAAATTGTAAGCTAATTTGTACTGCTAATGGAAACTGTGTTTTGCAACACAAAGATTCATCAATTTCGCTTTTGACTTATTTATGCCATTTATAATTGTATTCAATCCATTATGATTGTATTTATTTTAGTTTTTCTCAAAAAGAACAAAATTATTAATAAAATAGATACGATATTAATCAAGAAAACTTTAAATTAATTCGAACTCCAAAGAAAACAGTGTTCTGTAACACAAAGAATCACCAATTTCCATTTTATTCCACAAATTCCCATTTCACCAACTTTTTAGGCCATTTATAATTGTATTAAATCCATTAAGATTGCAGTTAATTTAGTTTTTTTAAAAGAAAAACAAAATTATGAATAAAATAAATACGATATTCATCAAAGAAACTTTAAGCTAATTCGAACTGCAAAGCAAAATTGTATTATAAATATCCTCTACTTAAATAACGGACACAACTAAAAGTACTAAAAATGAACGCAAACTTAAGAAATGACGAAAAGATGCAATCAACTAGATTAGAAAGAGTTTGGAATGTAGGAACTACCAATTGTTATTTGCCAGTCACTTTGAAGTAGGTTAATTTCATTTCAGCAACACATACTGCAAGTTGTTCTCCAGAAAAGAGTTCCATCTCAAAGTTGCCTGGCAGTTCCACACATCCCTTCCCTTCTCTCCAAAAACTTCGAAAATCACTTTCCTCGAGAAAACTTCGAGGGCCTTCATTACCATTTCAAATCAACACAAGCTTTTCCAACTTTTCCAACCCACTCGAGAGTAACAACCAGATTTTATCGCGCTGCCCCGAAAACGTGTCACTCTTTCTTTGCCAGAGACACACGAGAGAGTGGAAAAGCACTTTTCGCTCAATAAGACGAGGGCGACCCAAAAATGATGCTACTTCCGATTGTTTCGTCGACAAGCCTTCTGCAGATACTCCTCGGAAGAACATATTTGATTCTCTGCCATCCCCCACCCCAACCCCTCTCTCGAAAAAGGGTGCAGGGAAAAGGGGGTGGTGGATTTCAGAACTCATTCAGAAAGGGGGACAGATGGAGGAGGGAAAGAAGGGTGAACGAGAAGGCAGAGAAGAGCTATGAAGGAGTAATTAAATCTTTATATGCGAGTAATGAAGGGGTCCATTTTGAGTGGCTTCAGGCGCTATTAAGCAGACGATGGAATGTTGCCGGGAGCGAGGAAAGGTACTTCTAGAAGCGTTTGTTGCCAAGAAAAATGGAACACGATTTCGATTTCGTGTGTTCCAAACCTCAGGAATGTGAGGCATTTCACGCATTGTGGAATTGGTTTGTGAAGAATTAGTGCGCGGTTGTAGCACTGCGGGTGTTTCGTTGCGAGATAGTAATCCAGCTGGAGTAATAATTGGTTGTCGCCGACGTGTGTTGGGATTTGCTGTTTTAAGCGTACAAACACTCAAATAGTTGTAAATTGCGAAGATTTCTCTCGCCCATTTAAATAATAAAAGAAATAAAAAAGAATAAACATAAATGTAAATGGAGCGAATGGTATGAGATCGTTTATTTATTCAAGTGTTAAAATGATTTTTAACTTGGAGCGTGGTTTTAGCTACATAAACCCCATAAAATGGTAAAGAATTACTAATGTTTTGCTAAATGTTTTTGGTTGATTTATTACTCTTAAAATTATTGGTATTGTTTTGGGCAGAGTGGTTTTTCATGTCTTTTATTACTTTCATTACTGCCTTGACCTCCTTCTATTTTTTAGATTTTCTTTACGAGTTTTTTTTATACATAATATTTATTTTAAATTTTTGTTCCACGAGTTAATTCGAAATTATTCTTAAAGATATTCTGGTAAAAACAAAAGACAATTTTATTTCAATATAAAAACGAGATTTTTTTAGAAAAGAAAATCGTTTGGGATAATATTGTTTTTTTTTTTATTATTTTTTTAAGAAGCTGTTATGTATTTTAGTCTTACGGTACGTTCTAAATTTTACGGGCAACCTGTATATTGGAATTTTTATTTAATGTTTTTTCCTTGTTATTTTACATATGCATTAAATGGATTTAGTTATTTACTTAACTAACGATAAATTTTATTTATTTGTTTGTAATTATGTTTCTGATGAGTTGATGGATAAATAGTTTTAAACTATTCAATTTTTTTACATATAAATAAATTTTTTTTCTTGATAAAATATATGCGAAATAAAATAATACGTTAATATGGGAGTGTATTAATTATTTTCTAAATTTGCAATCTTCATTGATTTTTTTTTCAAAATCTTATTAAAGTAAAATATTTTGAATGATTTCATTACGTCTGGTAATAACACCTAATTTGGAATAAATTATAAGCAAACGTGGAATAAAATTTTTTAAAAATATTTTACAGTTTTCTTATGGAGCAGGAGCATTTCTTATTTAATATTTTATCTCTTCACGAAAGTATCAGACAAATAAAGCAGTAAGTTTGTATTTTTAAAGTAAAGCAGTACATCCGACTTAAGATATATAACTACATGTTTTGGAACGGAAAAAATTAAAATTTTGAGACCTGATCTTCTACAGTATCTTGCTGCGTATCAAGTTGTAAGTATGTATTTCACTTCTCAAAAATAACTTAAATATTTGCTTTTTTACAGGATTGGCAATGAGCTTGGAGTCAAAGAAACAATGCGAAAAATTTTGAAATCATATCTTCAGTCTCAAACAATCACAGAAATCATTCTAGAAAAGAAATTATGTTTACAAGGGGTCATAGTCCATTCCCAACATACCTCTCTCTTAAGATCCACTCTTCAACCCTCTGGATAAGAAATTGGTGAAGAAATTGCCACTACTTGTCCTCATACAGTATTAAGGCATCTTAAAATCGCTTCTCAACCTCTTTTATGCTCAGTGGAATAGAAATATAATTTACAACCCATGGAGCAGATGGAACATCATCAAATTAATGAATTTTACAGAAGAAAGTAAACAATTAAACGTCCCAAGAAACCATTATCCCCCACCCCCTGAAAATTCTAAATGAATTCTCAGCACCCATTTTATGACTGCCAAACAAAAGTATATCATTCTTTGTAGAATAAAAGCAGTCATGCTTTGTATCTAATGTCATATTTTTCACAGGTTTAAAGTCATTATTCCTTCCTTCTACATTGTATAATTCCTCATTTCACTTATGTCTATTTTAGTTACATAGTAACATAGTGTAATTTTGTTGCATTGTAATTTATTGTACTTATATAATTCATTAATTGTAATTTTTTTTATTATATTATCACCTTTTTAACTGGGAAGGTTTAAATAGCTCTAGTACAGGTATGGGTAAAGAATGATTTAAATAAATAAATGTGGGGGAAAAAAATTAAATAAAGAATGTTTTTTTTATTTACAATTCGTCAAACGATAATTTCAGTTTTCTTCTATTTCTTTCTCCAATAAAAGTTTACCAAAACTAAAAATGTGTTATTTTATGTAACCAGACAAAAACTAAAGTGGTGCTTCTGACAGATTCGAGAGCAGCTCTTCAGGCTATAGACTTCTCATGTTCCTCTGGATCTAAAGATATTGATGATTCTAAAGATATTCTGTTAACCTTCAGGCACTGTTGTCGGATCAAAATAAAACAGTCGTCTTGCAGTGGATCCCGGCCCACTGCGGAATAGTGGGAAACGACAATGCTGATTTCCTAGCTTCTATTTTACAGCTAAATAACCAAGAGTTGGCCTATCATTCCGTTAAGGCGATTACTAAAAAGATCCTTCTTGGAGGATGACGCCAATAGCCCTGGCCAATCACAAGCCCTGGAACAAACATACTCATGATATCCCTGAATGGCCTACGAAAAAATCGGTGGCTTTTCTGTGGTCACGATTGTCTCCGCAAGCACCTTCACAGAATTAAGCTAGATCCTGATCCTGTCTGTCTCCTGTTTGATAACCAGGAAGAAATGGATATGCCTCACCTTGCTTCCTGTTCTGCACATGAAAGCGTTATTGGATCGCCAGGCTTAAGCGGATGGATTAACTGATGTCCTTTGTTTATATATTGTTCTTTGTATTTTTTTATTTTTTATGATATCTGCTGTCCTGTAAACTTGCTATTTGAAATAAAACAAAATATAGCCAGACAACGTTTTTTACTAATTACTTAATAATCCCATTTGTATAAAAGCATTATTAATTTTAATTATTACAAAAACAAACTACTGAATATAATTTCTTATAAAACAGAATATATTGATTTTTAATCTGAAGTTTTCGAAATGATTTAAAAATGCCTGTTCTTTTTTGTCCAAGTAGTATAAAAAAAAAAAAACTTATGCGCATGAAAAAATGTAATTATTTAACAACTGTGCAATTAAATTAGTTTCAAATAATTAATAAAAAAGCAAACAATTAATTTAATAATTAATGAAACAAAAAGCAAAAGAGTTCATAAGAAAGCAAAAACTGCATTATTAATTATCAGAAGCAAAATTACCGTAAAATTTAATGAAATATAAAATTAAAAAAAAAAATAATTAAAAAATTGGCAATTTGAACAATTCAACCAAACGTGCAATTACTGCAATGTTTCGAAAGCCAGAGAATTAAAGAAGACTGAGGTAAAAAAAAATTAAAGGGGCTTACGTTAAAAATCATTAACATATCTAGTGAATTCAGCTTATTAAAGAATATTTAAAACCACTTTAAAATTAGACTCATTACTGGGGGGTAATTTTTAGCAAACTATTTGCATCCACAGCGGCCATTAAAAATTACGATCTTTCAGAAAAAAAAAAAGGCGATTTTTTTTTAATTCCCATACATCCACGTACCTGGTGCCCTGTATTAAAAAAAACGTTGGAACCCATGCCACTTAGTATTAATTTTTTTTTTGAGGCTTTAGTTTCCAAGGTAATCTAGGGTTACATTTTTTAATGATTTTTGATAACCGGAGTAATTGATAATTACTCTTAAGTATAAAAGCAGCTGGGTTTTCAAAAGCTTTTAGTTATCTTCTTTTTTTTTTTTTTTTTTTTTCAAAGTTCGTTTCTTCTCGATCTAAACTCGTTTCTTAAATGATGTTAATGAAGAAGCTTTGAAAAATAATTATAAATCAAAACAGAAGAATAGAGGGGCTCGTTTTGAAGGTGTATGTAGTTTAAAAAAAAAGTTCCTTTTAATTTTTTTTTTTTTGCATAAGCATATATAAAGAAATGGTTCTTTTTGTCCATCAAAGTTAATTCGAGCAGTTTCTAATCAACTAATTCATTGAGTTTGGTCTTTAAGCTTAAATATGCTTTTCCAAAATATATATTTTTTTTTTAAATTATGGTTTGAAATATAGATACCGAAAAGTTATTTTTCTGTATTTAAAGCAACTTATAATGTTTTAACGTTAATTAACAATTAAATTTTCCATAAAATTTACAGAAAAATCTTTTACAAAATAAAATGTATGCACACTGTCGAAAGTATATGTTTCTCATAAATTCTATTTACTGAATTTGTGACTAATCCTCAACGTCCTGCAGTGCGGGACGGACATCCCATGAGTGATCTACTCATGGATGGAAGGAAAGGGGCAGCTTCTGTGATGGAGCACCCGTAGGTATAAAGTCTGACTTTTTGCTCCGTGACGATCTTACAATCATACAGTCCAAGACCGGGACCTACGTCTTAGAGTGGATTCCGAACCACTACAAACATGCATGGTACCACCGGGACTCGAACCCGAAACCGGTGGTCCCGGGCGCCAATTTACTGAATTTAATACACCTTATTAATAGCAATTATTATTATATTTATTTTTTAATTATGGTTTAAAATGCAGATAGAGCAAGTTATTACTCTGAAGAAACTTATGTTTTAACGTTACCTAACAATTAAATTTTCAAAAAAATTTCAGAAAACTTTTTTTAAATAAAAACAAATGCACACTATTGAAAATATGTTTCTCATAAATTCTATTTACTGAATTTTAATACACCCTATTGTACTTATATAATTCTGTAACTGTATGTTTTTCCTTTATTATTGTTATCACCTTTTTAACTGGGAAGGCTGCTTAGTTCTAGATACAAGGTGAGAGTAAAGAATGATTTAAATAATTAAATGTGTGGGGTAAAATAAAGAAAAGAATGATTTTTTATTTACAATTCGTCAAACGAAAATTTCAGTTTTCTTCTATTTCTTTCTCCAATAAAAGTTTACCAAAACTAAAAATGTGCCATTTTATGTAGCCAGACAAAAACTAAAGCGGTGCTTCTGTCAGATTCGAGAGCAGCTCTTCAGGCTATACACTTCTCATGTTCCTCTGGATCTAAAGATATTGATGATTCTAAAGATATTCTGTTAACCTTCAGGCACTGTTGTCGGATCAAAATAAAACAGTCATCTTGCAGTGGATCACGGCCCAATGCGGAATAGTGGGAAACGACAATGCTGATTTCCTAGCTTCTATTTTACAGCTAAATAACCAAGAGTTGGCCTATCATTCCGTTAAGGCGATTACTAAAAGATCCTTCTTTGTGAATGACGCCAATAGCCCTGGCCAATCACAAGCCCTGGTACAACCATATTCATAATATCCCTGAATGGCCTACGAAAAATCGGTAGCTTTTCTGTGGTCCCGATTGTCTCCGCAAGCACCTTTCGCAGAATTAAATCTGTGTGTGATAACCAGGAAGAAATGGATATGCCTCACCTTGCTTCCTGTTCTGCACTGCCTCCTGTTTCTTTATGGAACGTTATTGATCGCCTGACTTAAGTGGATGGATTAACTGATGTCCTTTTTTTCTATACTGTTCTTTGTATTTTTTATTTTTTATGATATCTGTTGTCCTGTAAACTTGCCATTGGAATTAAAAAAAATATAGCCAGACAACGCGTTTTACTAATTACTTAAAATTTCCATTTGTATAAAAGCATTATTAGTTTTAATTATTTCAAAACAAACTACTGAATATAATTTCTTGTTATATAAAACAGTATATACTGATTTTTAATCTGAAGTTTTCGTAATGACTTAAAATGCTCCGGCTCTTTTTTTTTTTAGTATATAAAAAAAAAAAAAATTATGAGCATGAAAAAATGTAATTATTTAACAACTGTGCAATTAAATTATTTTCAAATAATTAATAAAAGCTAACAATTAATTTAATAATTAATGAAACAAAAAAGCAAAAGAGTTGCCAAGAAAGCAAAAACTGCATTATTAATTATCTGAAGCAAAATTACCGTAAAATTTAATGAAATAGAAAATTAAAAAATAATTAAAAAATTGGCAATTTGAACAATTCAACCAAACGCAATTAGTGCAATGTTTCGAAAGCCAGAGAATTAAAGAAGACCGAGGTAAAAAAATTAAAGGTGCTTACCTTTAAAATCATTAACATATCTAGTGAATTCAGCTTATTAAAGAATATTTAAAACCACTTTAAAATTAGACTCATTACTGGGGTAATTTTTAGCAAACTATTTGCATCCACAGCGGCCATTAAAAATTACGATCTTTCAGAAAAAAAAATGGCAATTTTTTTTTAATTCCCATACATCCACGTACCTGGTGCCCTGTATTAAAAAAACGTTAGAACCCATGCCACTTAGTATTAATTTTTGAGGCTTTAGTTTCCAAGGTAATCTAGGGTTACATTTTTTAATGATTTTTGATAACCGAGTAATTGATAATTACTCTTAAGTATAAAAGCAGCTGGGTTTTCAAAAGCTTTAGTTATCTTCTTTTTTTTTATTTTTCACAAAGTTCGTTTCTTCTCGATCTAAACGCGTTTTAAATGATGTTAATGAAGAAGCTTTGGAAAAATAATTATAAGTTAAAACAGAAGAATAGAGGGGCACGTTTTGAGGTGTAAGTAGTTAAAAAAGTTCCTTTAATTTTTTTTTTTTGCATAAGCAAGCATAATGAAATGGTTCTTTTGTCCATTAAAGTTAATTCGAGCAGTTTCTAATCAACTAATTCATCGAGTTTGGTCTTTAAGCTTAAATATGCTTTTCCAAAATACAGCTTTTTTGGTGAATTATGATTTGAAATACAGATAACGAAAATGTATTATTCTGCAATTGAAGGAACTTATAATGTTTTAAAGTTAATTAACAATTGAATTTTAAAAAAGATTGTTTTCAAATTTTTTTGAGTAAAATTTTCATAAAGATTGTCTTCAAAAAAAAATTTTAAAAATGGTTATTTTCAAACAAAAGTTCAGAACATTTTCAAAAAGATTATGTTCAAAAAAAAAAAAATGTCAGAAAAATTTTCAAAAGATTATTTTCAAAAATTTCCAGAAAATTTTACATAAAAATATATGCACACTGTCGAAAATATATGATTCTCATAATTTCTATTTACTGATTTTTAATGTACCATGTTAATAGCAATTATTTATATCTAAATGCTTACAGTCTGAAGTGTAACCAATTTTTCTAAATTCGAAGCTTCATTATATGAATTTTAATTGTTTAGAAAAGTTTATAATTTTTGTTAAGTAATTCAAGATGTTATTAGGGATTTTAATTAAGAAAACTAAAGCATATTTTTGTATTTAAGCAGAATATTGTATTTAAGCAGCAGAACAGATTGGAAAAATCTTTGACACTAATTCGGAAACATTTTTTGTAAAAAGTATTTTTGTTTAAAAATGAATTATTAGAAACTAAATTTGTCATAGATCCGACTATTTTTAACCATCAGCCAATCTTGTATGCATGATTCCTTTTTTTGTGTGTGCCTATACATTGTTTTTTTACTACCTATACTTTTGTTTTTAAAAAAACAAAAAATTTGCATAATAATACACAATGTATGTAGTTGAAAAGTTCCTTTTCACTTTTTGCATATGCAAGCATAATGAAATGGTTCTTTCTGTACATCAAAGTTAATTCGAGCAGTTTCTAATCAACTAATTCATTCAGTTTGGTCTTTAGGCTTAAATATGATTTCCAAAATATGCTTTTTTTTTGTATGTGAATTATGGTTTGAAATATAGATAAAGAAAATTTAGTATTCTGCAATTAAAGAACTTGCTATTTTTTTAACAATTAAATTTTAAAAGATTATTTAAAAAATTTAAGAAATATTTTTAAAAAATTTCATAAAAATGTTTTATATAAAAATTTATGCAGACTGTCGAAAATATATGTTTCTCTTAAATTCTATTTACTGAGTTTTAATAAAACCATATTAATAGCGATTATTTGTTTCTAAATACTAACAATCTAACCTGTAACCGATTTCTCCTAAATTAGTAACTACAATTAATTCAAACATTTTCTAATCAACTAATTCATTCAGTTTGGTCTTTAGGCTTAAATATCCTTTACAAAATATGTTTTTTTTTTTTTTGTGAATTACTATATGGTTTGAAATATAGATAATAAAAGTTATTATTCTGAAATTAAAGGAACTTATAATGTTTCAACGTTACCTAACAATTACCTTATTAAAAGATTATTACTAAAAAACTATTTTCCAAAAATTTTTTCTCTTTATATTTACTGTTTTTGTTTTAAAAAATAATAAATAGTACAAAATAAAACCTAAATAATAATAAATAATACGTAAAAAATGAAAAATAAATAAATTATAATACATAATTAATAAATAAATAAATAATAACACATAATAAATAAATAAATAATAACACATAATAAATAATTAGAAAATTTTAATAAAATAATAATAAAATTAATGAAGTTTTTTTATCAACATATATATCTATATATTTTCTATTCCTGTTTTCAAAAATGTTTTTTATTCGATTCAAATATTTCACCTTGCTTATAGACTAAGAAAAATATCTGAATAAAAAAATATTATTTCTCTCAGACATATCATGGTGATTGGATATCATATAAAGAATATTTCAGACTAAACTTTTTTGTTTTACTTTCGTTAAAATTAGTATCATTTACTTTTGGGCTTAGACAATCTTTTTCTTTAAACGTGAATCGAAGGAAGCTAAAAAGTTTTTTATTGCATTAATAATGGATATGGCTCGGCGTTGCTCAGATACAGAAAATAAAACACTTTTAGTTTTGGTAACTTTCAGGAAAATAAAGGAAAAAAAATGTTCGGCGGAAAAGCATAAAGGAAGCAAAATAATCGTTTGCAATCCACAAGAAATCTTAATCGCGAATGAAAAAAAAATCTGATAACGATTAAAAATTATCGTTTATCAAATTGTAATGGAAAAATATTGTTATAAATTCCTATTTAAACGTGAAGAAAACTAGAATATAAAAATAAATATTAAGTCTACAAAATAAAATATTTAAAACAAATCAAAAATATTTTTGAAAAGATCACAATAAATATTTATATATATATAATCAGTTTGGCAGATATGCATAAAATTTAGAATTTAATTTACCCATAAAATTTAGAATTTAATGTCAGAGCAAAGCACATAACAATAATCTTAAAAATTAAAAGCTATAGAATTCCAAACGATTTTCTTTTTCTTGAAAAATATAATTTTCACTTTGAAATAAAATTGTCGTTGCTTACAAAACAACTCTACATTTTTTAATCTTAGTCTTTTTAATCTTTAATTAAGTAATCTTAGCCCATTGAACGTCGAATTTCCTTTAAAGATTTCATAATCATATTTAAACCTAATTATATATAGCTTTTAGCCATTTTTAACAATTAATTCCAGAGTTGTTTCTAATTTTCCTCTAAACAATAACTTATATATTTATAAAAATAAATATTGGTAAATTATTATAAAGACCTTTTGTATAAAAGAACTTAATTAAATCGTTAAATATGCATATATTTTCTGAAATTGCATACTATAATGCGCTGAAGGAATTAATATAAATTAAATTTTATTACTTTATGGATGAATTAATTACGAATTACATATATTATTCAGTTAATAAGTTATATTAAATCTCATTTCATACTATCAAATCTTTTAGTCAAATTTCATGCAATATCAGTATGTTGAAATAATAATTCTTTATTTAATGAATTAATTGCATTTTTAATAATAGAAATTTTTAATTATATAGTTTCTCTCCATTTTGTCTGAAGTTAACAAAAAAACGGTTTTAATTAATTAGTCTTCTTTTTTGAATAAAAATTAAGATCCATTTTTCACTTAAAATTTCCTTTGAGTATAACAGAATTCCATATGCTCAGAAGAAATTACTTCTAAAATTAAACTTAATTGGATAATAACATGGATTTTTGGAAGATTCCTAATAACACTCGACTTAGATAAAAGAATATTCCAAAACGCACTTTTCCTTAATTTAATTTCAATTAACAGATATTAAAAAAAGTAAAGTCTTGACGATTTAGCCAAATTGCCAGATTTTTTTCTAAATGATTAAATAAGACAATAAAATGGCATAGAAAATAGTTCCTCATTTGAAACTAGATACAACTGTTCATCATTTTATATAAAAAAAATACTATATTGAAGTCTAAAAACTTCATCTAACAAAGAATTATTTTTTTCATTTTTTCAAGTTTAAGTATCAAATCCTTTCTTTGAAAATTAAAAATGGTGGACAAAAAATTAATCCCACCGTTTTGTGTAACAGATTGCATTTAATCTCATACTAAAGAAAAAAAAGAACAAAACGTAGAGAGAAGAAGAGTTTTGTTTTGTTGTTCGCCGTAAAGCAGCGTAAAACAGATAGAACATGAAATTCTTCTTTTTGCCAAAGATTCTATTCTTCTATTTTTTTTTATTCTTTAAATTTTTTTGTTAAAAGAACAAAAAAAAAAAAAACGCCTTCACAAAACAACGTTTTTCCAAGTTATAGGATGAACGAAAAAAAAAAAAAAAAAAGTACAATTTTTTTTTCTTCTCTCCATTTTTTTTTTTTTAGAACCAGTTATCACCGATTGAACTCTTTTTTTTATTTTTTTTATCTTTTTCCAGGTTCAATCTTTTCTCATGGTGATGGTTCTGAGAATTCTATTAAAGATTTTTTTTTTCTTCCAGATTTTGTTCTTTCTGGCGATTTTTTTTATTCAGTCTTTATTCTGATCATTGTTTTTTTTTTTTTTTTTTTCCCCGCTGTTCTATTTGAACTTCTTCTCGCCATTTGGGAACGAGTGTGAAGCATATTCTTTCACTTCATTTCGAATTTGGTTTTGATCATTAAGACCCCTGAAATCGTTACCTGGTGGTGAATCGAAGTGAAGATGGAGGCGCCAGTGCTTGCGACCCGAACGAAAAAGAATGGCTATCACACAAAAGAAACTTTTCGATTTAGAAATTACTTTTCTACCTTTCTTTTAAAACGGCATTAAGAAAAATTTACAAAATGTCATTTGTTTTTTGTTATCCAAAAAACCCGTCTACCATTTTATTTAAGGAAATGGTATTGAGTATTCTTTATTCTCAGAACAACTAAATGTGAGTATCATTTCATATAAATGATGTATTGCAAAGTAAAAGGAGAGTGTTTTTAGTTAAATTTATAAATCCTATTGATTTCATGGTTTAACGGAGCAGGTATTCTTCGAATTAAATGTTCTTTTTTTTGTAACCCTATAAATTTCCCTTTTTTATGAATTATTTTTACATATTATTATTTATATCAAAACTATATGACCAAATCTACATTTATTTGAGAAGTAAAATTCATTTCAAATATTTTCATGAAATAATTAGAATATGTTTTCATGAAAATATTAAAATTTTAGAAATCGATGAACAATACATAAAAATAGCAATGTTTTATAAAAAAAGATAAAATTATGGTGTTTTAGGCCGACATACAGATTACCCATAAAATATAGAATTTAACGTAAGAATAAAACGCGTAACAGCAATCTAAAAAAATATAAAATAAAAACTGTGGAATTCCAAACGATTTTCTTTTCTTGAAAAATGTCATTTTAATTTTTTAAATTCTGACAGAGGATTGTAACACAAAAAAAAAAAAAAGTTTTTTAGGAAAAAATTATATTAATGGAAAATATATAAAATTAAAATATTGGAAATGTATATTTTATCATCTTAGAAGGAGTCTTTCGAACTGTAAAATGGAATCTTTTGATTCTAAGATAAAAGAACAAAATCCATAACAGTAGTCTTAAACAATAAAACTATTAAATTCAAAATTTTCAAAATTCCAAATTTTCTTTTCTTTAAAAAATCTCTTTTTCACTTTGAAACAAAATTGTCTTTCTTTTAGCAGACGACCTTTTTGAACAATTTTACATTACTTCATTATTTAATTATATAATTATTAGCACGTGTAAAAATTTAAATAAGCATTATACATTAAAAAAAAAGCTTTTGAAAGAAATTTAAAAATTATGTACAAAAGACTGTTGAAAAAAATTTAAGTAAACCTATAAGAATAGCTCCTGAAAGAAATATTTTAAAAAGCACACCAATAAGAAACGTCCAAGTAGGTCAAGGGCAGGATTTTTAGTATTCAAAACATATCTACCATTTTATTTAAAGAAATGGTATTGAGTATTCTTTATTCTCAAAACAACTAAATGCACGTATCATTTCATGAATGTATTGCAATGTAAAATGAGAGTGTCTTTACATTAATTTATATAAATCGTATTGATTTTATGGGTTAACAGAGCAGGTATTCTACGATTTTTAACTCATTTGTTTTCTTACCGAGACAATTTTCATTTTTTAATATAGTTATACAAAACTAATGCGAACAAAATAAAACATAAAAATAACAACACGGGGCCTGGGCCGATATGCAGCCATATACATAATTGTGTAGTCCTCTAAAAGATTAGCTGCATATGTACAAAATTCTCATCCCACTAAATACGGGAATTCATTTCAACAAATGATTATCAAAGTAATACTACTTTTAGACAAATTATTTAACTATTGATTTAGCCCGTTTTTAACAATGAATTTTCGAAATATGCATATATTTTATAAAAATAAATACTATAAAGCACAGGAAGAATTATTATAAAGTAAATATTATTACTTTATAGATGATTTAATTACAGGTTTTAACTATATTATTATACAGAAGTGAAAAAAAAGTCATTTCAAATATTTTCTTAAATAATCGAATATGTTTTCATGAAAATATTAAAATTTTAGAAATCGACGTGAACAATACATAAAAATAGTTGGAATTTTTATAAAAAAAGAATATTATGCCATGTTAGGCCGATATACAAGATTACCCATAAGATATAAATTTAATGTAAGAACAGGATTTTTGCGTAACAACAATCTAAAATGATGTCCCATAAATACTGATGGGATTCCAACGATTTTCTTTTCGAAAAATGTCATTTTAATTTTTTTTTTTTTAATTCTGACAGAAGGACTTCAAACCAAAACAGTTTTTAAGGCCCGAAATTCATTTCGATAGCAAATGTCATCCATTAAAATATCGTTGTTATGGGTCATCTTGAAGTCCATGAATGGCTGCAAGTGATTCTAAGATAAAAAGAACAAAATTTCCATCAATGTTCAGTAGTCTTAAAAGAAAAAGGTCCATTCAAAAAAAATTCCAAATTTTCATTTCTTTAGCCACCACTTTTTTCAGCTTGAAACAGTGCCTTTTTAGCAGACGAGTTTTCAGGACTTTTACATTACTTCATTATTTAACCCTATATAATTATTAGCACAAAAAATGAAATCGTTATACATTAAAAAAGGCTGGTGAAAGAAATTTAAATTATCTAGGGACTCAAAAATTTGCTCAACCTATAAGAATAGTCGCTGAAAAAGAAATATTTTAAAAAAGTCACCCAAAGGCACGTCCAAGTAGGTCAAGGGCATAATAGCCCAAAACATATCTACCATTTTATTTAAAGAAATGGTATTGAGTATTCTTTATTCTCAAAACAACTAAATGCACGTATCATTTCATACGAACGATATATTACAACGTAAAAGGAGAGTGTCTTTTCATTAATTTGTAT
Organism: Caerostris extrusa; assembly: GCA_021605095.1. Classification (NCBI taxonomy): domain Eukaryota; kingdom Metazoa; phylum Arthropoda; class Arachnida; order Araneae; family Araneidae; genus Caerostris; species Caerostris extrusa. The sequence continues at coordinate 7,315 of BPLR01004347.1, read as the reverse complement.
AAATCGTATTGATTTTATGGGTTAAAGAGCAGGTATTCTACCATTTTACGCTGCTCATTTGTTTTTTAACCGAGACAATTTTCATTTTTTAATATAGTTATACAAAACTAATGCGAACAAAATGTAAAATTAACAACACGGCTGGACCGATATGCAGCCATATACATAATTGTCTAGTCCTCCAAGAAGATTAGCTGCATATGTACAAAATAGCCTAGACCACTGAATGCGGTCATTCACTTTCAACATTTGATTATCATAGAATACTACTTAAGACAAATTATTTAACTATAGCATTTAGCCCTTTTTTAACAATGAATTTAAATATGCATATATTTCATAAAAATAAATAATATAAAGCACAGAAAAATTAATATAAAGTAAATTTTATTACTTTATGGATGATTTAATGGTCTTAACTTATTACATATATTATTCAGTTAATAAGTTATATTAAAAACTCATTTCATGCTACCAAAGCTTAGTAAAATTAAATGCAATATCAGTACGTGGAAATAATAATCCTTTACTTCATGAATTAATTGAATTTTTTAATAATAGAAATTTTTAATTAAATAGTTGCTGTCCATTTTGTCTGAAGTTAACAAAAAAAAAAAACTGTTTTAATTAATTAGCCTCCTTTTTGCCCTAAAATTAGTATACATTTTTCACTTAAAATTTCTTTTGAGCGTATAACAGAATTCCTTATGCTCAGAAGAAATTAATTCTAAAATTAGACTTAATTGGATAATAACACGAATTTTTGGAAGATTCCTAATAACACTTAAGTGAGATAAAAGAATATTCCAAAACGCATTCTTCCTTTAATTTAATTTCCTTTACTTTAATTAACAGATATTAAAAAGGCAGTCTTGAAGATTTAGCCAAATTTCAGATTTTTTTTTCCAAATGATTAAATAAGACAATAAAATGGCACAGAAAATAGTTCCTTATTTGAAACTAGATACAACTGTTCATCGGATTAAAAAAAAAAAATCATATTGAAGTCTCTAAAAAATCCATCTAACAAAATCATTTTTTTTCCTTTTTTCCAGTTTAAACATCTAATCCTTTCTTTGGAAAATTAAAAATAGCGGAAAAAAATTAATCCCACCGTTTCGTGTAACAGATTACATTTAATCTCATACTAAAGGAAAAAGAACAAAACGTGGAGAGAAGAAGAGTTTTTGTTTTGTTGTTCGCCGTAAAGAAGCGTAAAACCGATAGAACAGGAAATTCTTCTTTTTGCCAAAGATTCTATTCTTCTATTTTTTTTTTTATTCTGGGAATTTTTTTATTAAAAGAACAAAAAAAAAAAGCCTTCACAAAACAACGTTTCTGGAAGTTATAGGATGAACGAAAAAAAATAAAAATTAAGTACAGTTTTTTTCCTTTCTCTCTCTCCAAATTTTTTTTTTTCTTTAGAACCAGTTATCACCGATTGAACTCTTTTTTTTTATCGTTCTCCAGGTTCAATCTTTTCTCATGGAGATGGCCCTGAGAATTCTATTAACAGATTTTTTTCTCTCCAGATTTTGTTCTTCCCGATTTTTTTTTTTTTATTCTGTCTTCGTATTCTGATCATTGTTTTTTTTTTTTATTCTTTTTTTCTTCCCTCGGTTCTATTCGAACTTCTTCTCTCCATTTGGGAACGAGTGTGAAGCATATTCTTTCACTGCATTTCGAATCTGGTTTTGATCATTAAGACCCTGAAATCGTTACCTAGTGGCGAATCGAAGTGAAGATGGAGGCAACCCGAACAAAAAAAACAAAAAAAATGGCTATCACATAAAAAAACTTTTCGATTTAGAAATTACTTTTCTACCTTTTTTTTAAAACGACATTAAGAAAATGTACAAATGTCATTTGTTTTTAGTATCCAAAAAACATCTATCATTTTATTTAAGGATATGGTATTGAGTATTCTTTATTCTCAGAACAACTAAAGGCGGAATCATTCCATGATGTATTTCAACGTAAAAGGAGAATGTCTTTACATTAATTTATAGATATCGTATTGATTTCATGGGTTAACAGAGCAAGTATTCTTCGACGTTAAAGACTCATTTTTTTTCTAACCCAAACGATTTTCATTTTTTTAATATAGTGATACAAAACTAATGGGAACAATACATAAAAATCAACAACCTTAATTAAAAAAATACATAAATAAAATTATAGGGTCTGGACCGATATACAGCCTTACAGCATAATTGTCTAGTCCTCTAAGAAGGTTAGCTGCATAGATACAAAATAACCTAGATCACTGAATGTGGAATGCATAGAATAATAATCATTAAAAAGACTAATTCTTTAACGATAGCGTTTAGCCATTTTTTTAACAATGAATTCCCTAGTTGTTTCTGATTTTTCTTTAAACAAAAATCTTATTTATTTAATAGTATTTAATAATAATAATATTTAATCAATAATATAATTAAATAATTAAAAATATTTAATTACTAATTAAATAATAATATTTAATCTTATACATGTGTAAAAATTAATAATGCTATATTATTATAAAGATCTTTCAAATAAAAATTTAATTAAATCTTTAAATATGCATATATTTTATAAAAATACATACTATAAAGCACTGAAGAAATGAATGTAAATTAAATTGTATTACTTTAAAGATAATTTAATTACAGGTTTTAACTATATTACATATATTTTCAGTTAATAATTTTATAAAAGTCATTTCATACTATAAAATCTTATTAAACTTCATGCAATATAAGTACGTTGAAATATTAATTCATTACTTTAATGAATTTTTAATAATAGAATTTTTAACTATATAGTTGCTCTCCGTTTTGTCTGAAGTTAACAAAAAAAAAGGTTTTTAATTAATTAGTCTCATTTTTTTTTTCCATAAGAATTAAGATCCATTTTTCACATAAAATTTCTTTTGAGAGTATAACACAATTCCTTATGGTTAGAAGAAATTATTTCTAAAATTAGATTTAATTGAATAATACCCCGGATTTTTGGAAGATTCCTAATAGCATTTGAGTGATATAAAAAATATTCGAAAACGCATTATTCTCTTAATTTAATTTCCTTAACTTTAAATAACAGATATTAAAAAATACAGTCTTGACGATTTAGCCAAACTGCCAGATTTTTTTTTCCAAATGATTAAATAAGACAATAAAACGGCGCAGAAAATAGTTCCTCATTTGAAACTAGATACAACTGTTCATCGGATTTAAAAAAAAATTCCATTGAAGTCTCTAAAAATCCCTCTAACAATTTTTTTCCTCTCTCCAATCCCTCTAACTATATTTTTTTTTCCTTTTTGCCAGTTTAAGCATCAAATCCTTTCTTTGGAAAATTAAAAATAGCGGACAAAAAATTAATCCCACCGTTTCGTGTGATAGATTGCATTTAATCTCATACTAAAGAAAAAAGAACAAAACGTGGTGAGAAGAAGAGTTTTTGTTTTGTTGTTCGCCGTAAAGAAGCAGAAAACCGATAGAACATGAAATTCTTCTTTTGCCAAAGATTATATTCTTCTATTTTTTTTATTCTGGGAAGTTTTTTTATTAAAAGAACAAAAAAAAAAGCCTTCACAGAACAACGTTTTCCAAGTTATAGGATGAACGAAAAAAAAAGAACAATTTTTTTTTAATCTTTCTCTCTTCAATTTTTTTTTTTTTTTTTCGAATCAGTTATCACCGATTGAACTCTTTTTTTTTATTTATCTTTTTCCAGGTTCAATCTTTTCTCATGGCCCTGGCCTTGAGAATTCTATTAACAGATTTTTTTCGTTCCAGATTTTGCTCTTCCCGACGATTTTTTTATTTAGTCTTCGTATTCTGATCATTGTTTTTTTTTTTTTCTTCTTTTTATTCGGCTGTTCTATTCGAACTTCTTCTCGCCATTTGGGAACGAGTGTGAAGCATATTCTTTCACTTCATTTCGAATCTTGGTTTTGATCATTAAGATCCCTGAAATCGTTACCTGGTGGAGAATCGAAGTGAAGATGGAGGCGTCAAACCTTGCAACCCGAACAAAAAAAAAAAAGAATGGCTATCACACAAAAAAAAAACTTTTCAATTTAGAAATTACTTTTCCACCTTTCTTTTAAAAACGACATTAAGAAAAATGTGCAAATGTCATTTGTTTTTAGTATCCAAAACCCGTCTACCATTTTATTTAAGGAAATGGTATTGAGAATTCTTTATTCTCAGAAGAACTAAGTGCGAGTATCATTTTGTTCGAATGATGTATTACAACGTCAAAGAAAAAGTCTTTACATTAATTTATTTAAATCATAGTAATTTCACGGGTTAACAGAGCAGGTATTCTTCGATTTAAGCGCCTCTTTTTTTTCTCACTCAAATAACTCAATTTTTATATAGTGATATAAAATAAAATCTATATTTAATTGAGAAGTAAAATTTATTTGAAATATTTTAATTAAAATACGTTTTCATGAAAATTTTAAAATTTAGGAATAAGTAAACAATACATAAGAATTATTTTTTATATTTTTATAAAACATTATAAATAAAATTACATTGGTTTAGAATTATACAGATCACCCATAAAATTAAGAATTTAATGTAAGAATAAAAAGGCTGCAATCTTAAAAAATAAAAAAAAAGTAATACTGTAAAACTACGAACGATTTTCTTTTTTGAAAAAAACTCATTTTTTACTCTTCTCTTAATTTAAAACAAATTGTGATAGAGAACTTCAATACAAAAAAAACAAATTTTTTAGAAAGATAATGTTAAAATAATGAAAAATGTAAAAAAACTTAAATATTAGAAATGTCGGCAACTAAAATGGAGAATTTCGACTGTAAGATAAAATAGCAAAATGCATAACAGCAGTCTTAAAAAAAAAAAAAACTATAAAATAGCAAACGATTTGATGCTTAAGCCTAATTATTTAACTGTAGCGTTTATCCATTTTTTGACAATTAATTCTCCTAGTAATTTCTGATTTTTCCAAACAATAAAATCTTATATATTTATAAAAAAAAAATATTGTTAAATTATTATAAAAACCTTTTTGTATAAAGAACTTAATTAAATCGTTAAATATGTAAATATTTTATAAAAATGCATACTATAAAGCACAGAAAGAACTAATATAAATTAAAGTGTATTACTTTATAGATGATTTAATTGCAGGTTTTACGATATTACATATATTATTCAGTTAATAATTTATATTAAAACTCAATTCATACTACGAAATCTCATTTAATATCAGTATGTTGAAATAATATTCTTTAATTTTATGAATTAATTAAATTTTTTTGAATAATAGAAATTTTTAAATATATAGTTGCTTTCCATTTTATTTTGTCTGAAGACAAAAAAAAACGGTTTTTAATTAATTATTCTCATTTTTTCCATAAAATTAAGATCCATTTTTCACTTTAAAATTTCTTTTGAGAGGATAACAGAATTCCTTATGTTTAAAAGGAATTAATTCTAAAATTAGATTTAATTGGATAATAACACGGATTTTGGAAGATTCCTAATAACACTCGAGTGAGATAAAGAATATTCAAAACTAAATTCTTCTCTTAATTTAATTTCTCTAACTTTAATTAACAGATATTAAAAATGCAGTCTTGACGATTTAGCCAAATTGCCAGATTTTTCTTCTTCAAATGATTAAATAAGACAATAAAATGGCACGGAAAATAGTTCCTTATTTGAAACTAGATACAACTGTTCATCATGTTTAAAAAAAAATTCCATATTGAACTCTCTAAAAAAAATCCATCTAACAAAAATTTTCAATTATTTTTTTCTTTTTTCCAATTTAAACATCTAATCCTTTCTTTGGAAAATTAAAAATATCGGAAAAAAATTAATCCCACCACTTCATGTAACAGGTGCATTTAATCTCATACTAAAGGAAAAAAAGCACAAAACGTGGTGAGAAGAAGGTTTTTGTTTTTGTTCTTCGCCGTAAAAAGAAGCGTAAAACCGATAGAACATGAAATTCTTCTTTTTGCCAAAAAGATTCTATTCTTCTATTTTTTATTCTGGTAAATTTTTTTATTAAAAAACAAAAAAAAAAAAAAAAAAAAAAAAAACCCTTCACAAAACAACGTTTTTCCAAGTTATAGGATGAACGAAAAAAAAAATAAATAAAATTAAAGGACATTTTTTTTTCTCTGTCTCTCTCCAAATTTTTTCTTCAGTCGTTATCACCGATTGAACTCTTTTTTTTCTTTTTTCCAAGTTCAATCTTTTCTCCATGTAGATGGCCCTGAGAATTCTATTACCAGATTTTTTCTTCTTCAGATTTTTATTCTTCCCGACGATTTCTTTTATTCAGTCTTTGTATTCTGATCATTGTTTTTTTTTTTTTCCCTCTGTTCTATTCGAACTTCTTCTCGCCCATTCGGGAACGAGTGTGAAGCATATTCTTTCACTTCATTTCGAATCTGGTTTTGATCATTAAGACCCCTGAAATCGTTACCTGGTGGCGAATCGAAGTGAAGATGAAAGTTTCCAGAGCTTGCGACCCGAACAAAAAAAAAAGAATGGCTATCACACAAAAACCTTTCGATTTAGAAATTACTTTTCTGCCTTTCTTTAAAACGACATTAAGAAAATGAACAATTGTCATTTGTTTTTAGTATCCAAAACCCGTCTACCATTTTATTTAAGGATATGGTATTGAGTATTCTTTATTCTCAGAAGAACTAAATGCGAGTGTCATTTTCATGATGTATTACAACATAAAAAGGAGAATACATTAATTTATATAAATCGTATTGATTTCATGGGTTTTTAAAAGAGCAGAGTATTCTTCTATTCTTAAAGGCTTTTTTTTTCTAACCCAAACAGGTTTTCATTTTTTTTAATATAGTGATACAAAACTTATGAACAATACAGAAAAATAACAACATTTTTAAAATATACATAAATAAAATTATAGGGTGCTGCTGAATGTACAGCTTACTGTATAATTGTCTAGTCGTCCTAAGAAGCTCAGCTACATATATACAAAAAAAGCCCAGCCACTGAATGGGAATCCTTTAAACATTTGATAATCATAGAATAATATTTGACTAATTTTTTAAATAACTTTTAGCCATTTTTTTAACAATGAATTTCCAATTTTTTGCCTGATTTTCTTATATATAAAAATAAATATTGCTAAATTATTATAAAGATTTTTGATTTAAATTAAATTAAATTAAATTTTAATTTAAATTAAATTGTATTACATTATAGTCTATTTAATTACAGATTTTAACTATATTACAACTATTTATTATTATTATTAACTATTATTCAGTTAACAAGTTATATTAAAAACTCATTTCATA
>BPLR01004346.1:0-59401 GCA_021605095.1 Caerostris extrusa | reverse complement strand
TTGAAGAGAATTCTTAGATTTCGCTATTGTTAGCAATTTTCCGACAGATTTTGCCAAATTACGCGTTCATATGTACATAACACAATAGTTGTTATAATTGTTGTAATAATTACAACACAATTTTAGAAATATCACTACCATTTTAAGTGAATACACTCAAATAATAATTTGTAAATCCAACCTTACAGTAACTAATTTGATATGGATTTTGATAATGACAAATTATTTTCAGAAATTATATTATTTTGATTCCAATCTTAAGCATAAGAAGATCTATTAAAATTATAATTTATCTTCCCTTTAGAGAGATTTTGAAATTTGTTATTCTTAGTAATTCTCCAACAGATTCAGGATTTTCTCGGTAAAATTACTTTTAGAAAATTCAAACGTACGCAACTATGATGATTGACGTAATAATTCCAATACAATAAATGCAATAATTTCAATTCCAATTAGAAACATCACTACCATTAGTGCAATACACCAAATAAAAGTTTATAAATCCAACTTTGCATAGTAATTAATATTCAATATGACAAATTGTTTACTGTAAATTACATTAACTTGATTTCAATCATAAGCATATGAAGATTCATTAAAATAATATTTATCTTCATTTGAAGAGTTAGAATTTGTTATGGTTAGTAATTTCAAATAGATTCGTCCAGCTTTTCCAAAATTATTTTAGAAAAAGTGTGTATACAACCCCTTATGAAAATGACGTAGTAACTCCAACTGGGAAGTAATAATGATAACCGGAAGTAATAATTCACTCTCAGATGCATCACTGCCATTAGATGATGTTAAATGCTTATAACCAATGTTACAGCACCAATTCCATATGACTTTTTTGACAAATATTACTGGAAATTATATTACCTGATTCCAATCTTAAGCATACATATGAAGATTCATTAAGTCGACAATTTATCTTCCATTTTGACAGAATTTCATTATTGTTAGTACTCTCCAACAGATTCAGGTTTTCTCAGTAAAATTACTGGAATCGAAGCGTACGCTTCGTCAATAAATTTTTGATTAACTAAAGGCCAATTTTACATAAATGATAACGGACCACATACAACTGAAATATGTGTTGCAGTTTTTATTCTTGAATGACTTTGATTTTTGTGAAGAATTTTTAAAATAGAATTCTTTGTAATATGACAAAAAAGATTTCTAGTTAGGGGTTATATTATTGTTGTACCATAAAAAATAGAATGTGAAATTGCCACTTATTTTAAAATTGAAGGATGGTGTGAGTTCATTTAGATGAAAACTGCAATGTAAAAATCCTAGTCCTATTGAAGTGTGTTTCCTAAATGTGAAAAACCTTGTTAGGTTTCTATGATTGAGGTGATGTTTAAAATAACATCTCGGATTTTTAAATTTTTTTAATATTTGTTTGCACAATAAGTTTTATCACAATCATTAAGTCACATGAATGGAATTACTATCTTCACTGACTCAGGTTTTTCCTTACAGGCTCTTAATAAAGGTTTCTCAAGTATGATCTTGAACATTATATCTTTTTAGAACAAATCCACTGCTGGCGCAAATGTGTATCCTACAATGGATCCTTGCTCATGTGGATTTGGAATTTAATGAAATTGCAGATTCTTTGGTGAAGAATGTCAGAAATCTAGATCAAATTGTCATTTCTACTTCCGTTGCAGATGTAAATGCCTTGGAAAAACCTAAACTTATGATTCCTTCTAAGATCAAAACTAAATACCAAATTACGGAACTAAATGTCGACAGAAAAACAGCTACTACTCTCACAAGATTAAGGATGAAGCACCACAAAACTATGAAAATTTCTGCTGATGGCGTTAAAAAATACCAAAAATGTGGCAACTGCCCCGATCTCAAGCTTACTCCTCATCATGTCTTTTATTACCCAGCTGTTGCAGCCGCCATGCATTTTATGGACCATCCCTCGGAAGAGATTTATACATCGAGCTGGCAATCAACATAGCCAATATTATTCGGGAACACCACGATATTTGATTCTCTTGTACTCTTCAAGGGATACGACAGCAATAAACAACAAGTCACAGAACCATAAAATGAACAAATTCAAGTTTATGATAGCAGTAAGTTGAACAGTTGGAAAAGTTTACTGTTGGCCACTTTCGGGGAAATAAGAAAATAACATTTTTAATATTAGATAATTCGAACTTAAAGCTTTGATTAAAGTAGTTATATTACAAAAAGTATCTGAGTGAAACAGTGATAGCTAGTCTGTTTGACTATACTGTCATTTAAATATTTTTCATGGATGTAACGCTTTTTAATTAATTAAGTGTTTTTGGTTTTTAATTTTTTACAGCTCAAGTACTGATTCGATCTTACATGCTTTAAGTGGATTGTACGCTCAAATTATTGTAGTTGTTGCAGCAATTTTTGTCTTTACGGAGTTACTACATGGTCCCGTGCCAGTTTTCTTTTCCATGTAAGACATTTAGCATCTTTTAAATATCCCGGATTTTATTACATAGTTAGAATGAATTTATTTATTAATTTGCATGCATTTATTGGAAATGTATTAAGTAATTGTACTATAATATAGAATTGAATAATACACTGTTTTGTGTCATTTGGTTTATTTTACCTCTCTTTTAATTGAACTTGCATTAATGAATTGCTATTTATCCTTTCTAAGCATTGTTAATGCTCTGTTTTTAAAACACATGTTACCAGGTCTCTCATATTATATGATAAAGTTTTGAATTCTGAATTGAAACGTTTGAATAAAAATTGAATAGAAATGAAGCATCTTTTTAAAATTTCATTGTTTTTCAGTTGATTACAGATATTTTATTATTAGTTTAAAGTGGTCAAAGGCAGTTATTTAGTTTGGCTGAATTAGCAAATTACATTACACATAATAAAATTTCCTTAACAGATAAACTTTTATTTCATTGTTATTCAGTTGCTTACAGATATTTTTATTATTAGCTAAAAGTTGTTTTTATGGTTAAAAATTTTTATACACTATCGCAGTTATTTAATTTTCCGGAATTAATTAGTAATATACTATTAAATTTACTGATTATTTAGCAGTAAATATTACAAGTAATAAATAACTTATTTTGAAATAATTAAAATAAATTGTGTTTTTAAAAGAATTATGATTACTTTTAGGGTTATCTTTTTACGTATTTGGTAGGAGAAGGCTTCGTTGTTATTGATTAATAATATACTATTAATACTGATTATTTAATAGGAAATACTACTAATAAATAGTTTATTTTGAAATAATTAAAATAATTTGTGTTTTAAAATAATTATGATTACTTTTAGTATTTGGTTGGAGAAGTTTTGAGTACATTGATTAGATTATCTTTTTTACGTATTTGGTTGGAGAAGGTATCGTTGGTATTGATTAGTAATATACTATTAATGCTGATTATTTAACAGGAAATATTACAAGTAATAAATAGTTTATTTTGAAATAATTAAAATAATTTGTGTTTTAAAAGAATTATGATTACTTTTAAGATTATCTTTTTACGTATTTGGTTGGAGAAGGTATCGTTGGTATTGATTAGTAATATACTATTAATGTTGATTATTTAACAGGAAATATTACATGTAATAAATAGTTTTTATTTTTACTTTTAAATAATTAAAATAATTTGTGTTTTTAAAAAATATTACAAAGCAATAAATAGATTACTTTTAAGATTATCTTTTCACGTATTTGGTTGGAGAAGGTATCGTTGGTATTGATTAGTAATATACTATTAATGTTGATTATTTAACAGGAAATATTACATGTAATAAATAGTTTATTTTGAAATAATAAATAATTTTCTTCCTATTTAATTTGTGTTCGTTGGAATTGAGATTAATTTTTCGTGTTTGGTTTATTTTGAAATAATTAAAATAATTTGAAAGAATTGTGATTACTTTTATTTAACAGGATTATTACTTTTTTATTTTGAAATAATTTGGTGTTTTAAAAAAGGATTACTTTTAGAAGGTATCGTTGGAATTGATTAGTAATATACTATTAATGCTGATTATTTAACAGGAAATATTACAAATAATAAATAGTTTATTTTGAAATAATTAAAATAATTTGTGTTTTAAAAAAATTGTGATTACTTTTAGGATTATCTTTTTACGTGTTTGGTTGGAGAAGGTATCGTTGGAATTGATTAGTAATATACTATTAATGCTGATTATTTAACAGGAAATATTACAAGTAATAAATAGTTTAGTTTGAAATAATTAAAATAATTCTGATTACTTTTAGGGTTATCTTTTTTACATATTTGGTTGGAGGAGGGATCGTTTGCTTTCTTGGAGCATATATCAATATGCTAATGAATAAGTGCCCCAGATGGTCTGAAAATGGTTATAATGGAGCCCGAAAATCTGTTTTTTCAGCTAAGTTCGTGAAAAATCTGTTTTTCTCGGATATCAGCATCTACTTAAGAATAGGATCTGTAGGTGAGTTTGCTTCAGAAGTTATATTTCTTTACAATTTTTTACTAACGGGATTTATGCACATCACCTTTTTCGTTTTGAGAAAATGTTTATGAAACTTAATAGGGCTTTCAAAAGAAGTATCTTTATATTTGCAATATAGAATATTTTTATAGATATAAAAAAAAAACTTTCTAATTCCTAATTCTTAGTTTCAATAATATGTGTTATTTTTAATGATAATAATATGTTATTTTTATAATAATAATAATAAATCTTTAAAAAAATGTAAATGTATTTATGTAAAAATTATGTGCATCACTTTTTTTTTTTCGTTTTGAGAAAATATTTATAAAACTTAATATGACTTTCAAAAAATTATCTTAATATTTTTTCCAATATAGAATATTTTTATAAATACAATAAAAAACTTTCTAATTCTAATTCTTAGTTTCAATAATATGTGTTATTTTTAATGATAATAATATGTTATTTTTATAATAATAATAATAAATCATTAAAAAAAATGTAAATGTATTTATGTAAAAATTATGCGCATCACTTTTTCGTTTTGAGAAAATGTTTATAAAACTTAATAGGGCTTTCAAAAGAAGTATCTTTATATTTACAATATAGAATATTTTTATAGATATAATAAAAAAACTTTCTAATTCCTAATTCTTAGTTTCAATAATATGTGTTATTTTTAATGATAATAATGTGTTATTTTTATAATAATAATAATAAATCTTTAAAAAATGTAAATGTATTTATGTAAAAATTATGAGCATCACTTTTTTCGTTTTGAGAAAATGTTTATAAAACTTAATAGGGCTTTCAAAAGAAGTATCTTTATATTTACAATATAGAATATTTTTATAGATATAATAAAAAACTTTCTAATTCCTAATTCTTAGTTTCAATAATATGTGTTATTTTTAATGAAAATAATATGTTATTTTATAATAATAATAATAAATCTTTAAAAAATGTAAAATGTATTTATGTAAAAATTGTGTGCATCACTTTTTCGTTTTGAGAAAATGTTTATAAGACTTAATAGGGCTTTCAAAAGAAGAATCTTTTATATTTACAATATAGAATATTTTTATAGATATAATAAAAAAAAATTCTAATTCTAATTCTTAGTTTCAATAATATATGTTTTTTAATGATAATAATATGTTTTTTTATAATAATAATAATAAATCTTTAAAAAAATGTAAATGTATTTATGTAAAAATTATGTGCATCACTTTTTTTTCGTTTTGAGAAAATGTTTATAAAACTTAATAGGGCTTTCAAAAGAAGAATCTTTATATTTACAATATAGAATATTTTTATAGGTACAAAAAAAAAACTTTCTAATTCCTAATTCTTAGTTTCAATAATATGTGTTATTTTTAATGATAATAATATATTATTTTTATAATAATAATAATAAATCTTTAAAAAAATGTAAATGTATTTATGTAAAAATTATGCGCATCACTTTTTCGTTTTGAGAAAATATTTATAAAACTTAATATGACTTTCAAAAAAATTATCTTAATATTTTTTCCAATATAGAATTTTTTTATAAATACAATAAAAAACTTTTCTAATTCCTAATTCTTAGTTTCAATAATATGTGTTATTTTTTAATGATAATAATATGTTATTTTTATAATAATAATAATAAATCATTAAAAAAATGTAAATGTATTTATGTAAAAATTATGCGCATCACTTTTTTCGTTTTGAGAAAATGTTTATAAAACTTAATAGGGCTTTCAAAAGAAGTATCTTTATATTTACAATATAGAATATTTTTATAGATATAATAAAAAAACTTTCTAATTCTAATTCTTAGTTTCAATAATATGTGTTATTTTTAATGATAATAATATGTTATTTTTATAATAATAATAATAAATCTTTAAAAAAATTTAAATGTATTTATGTAAAAATTATGTGCATCACTTTTTTCGTTTTGAGAAATGTTTATAAAACTTAATAGGGCTTTCAAAAAAAATATCTTAATATTTTTTTCCAATATAGAATATTTTTATAGATACAATAAAAAATTTCTAATTCTTAATTCTTACCTTCTATAATATGAGTTATTTTTAATAATAATAATAAAATGTTATTATGTTATTTTTAATAGTAATAATATGTTATTATGTTATTTTTAATGATAATAATTTGTTATTATATTATTATTTTTAGTAATAATAATATGTGTTGTTGTTATATTTCGATGTGTGTTATAATGAATAACCTTTTTGTATGGAACCAAAAAAATAATGTCAATGTTATGTTAATTGATTTTACTTTATTGGTAATTAATATTCCAGTGTTTGGATTGGGTACTTTGATATCAAGTGGACTTGAAGTTGCTGCCATCTTCACCAGGACCCAAAAATGCATGGATGATTTAAATATGCTCCAACCAGTTCTAGGTCTTTTCAGTTTTATTCAAATGCATTTTCTTTTATGAACACTAAAGTAAGTTAATACATTAAAGAAGAAGCATATTCACAAAATTTGTTTAAAAAAAAGTAGACTATTAGACTAAAATTATGAAATAATAATAAATATTTGACAAAAAATAATCTAATTTCTCTTACCAAATGATTTTTTTAAATTTCTGTGTCTATGCTTTTAAGATTTAGTTACACATCTGATATTTCTAAAGTTGTTTGTATTCGAAATTGACGGAAAATTTAAGATTACAAATTTTTAAAATGGAGAAAAAACCATATCTGTCAAACAGTGATGGAATGATTTTTTTTTTCTATTAACTTCCTTGTAGAGCTTAGACAGAACTGATTACATATATGAAAAGCTTCTGTCGAACATATGGCTATTCAATTATGAATAAATGAATTTTTATTTATAAAAATTTTTTTCTGGTGGATTTAATGGTGAAAAAATCGCTTCTGTCAAACAGTGATGGATAGATTTTTCTATTAACAATCTTGTAGAGCTTAGACTGAACTGATCGCATACATGAAAAGCTTCTGTCGATCATATGGCTATTTAATTATGAATCAATGAATCTTTATTTATAAGATTTATTATTTTTCTGGTGGATTTAATTGATCTAAATTCAATCATTTTTTTAAAGTACACATATTCTCTTAAGACTTTTTTTAATTTACTAAAGAATAAAAAAGATACAAAAAAAAAATATTTAGTAAGTTACGACATAAACACACACACACACAAAAAATACAAAAAATTGAAAAAAACTGTAAATGACTAAATAAGAACAACTTTTCACACAAAAAAAAAAAAATAAATAAATAAAATAAAATAAAAAAAAAAAAAAAATTGAAAAAAACTGTAAATGACTAAATAAGAACACCTTTTCACAAAAAAAATAAATAAATAAATAAAATAAAATAAAAAAAAAAAAATAAAAAAATTGAAAAAAACTGTAAATGACTAAATAAGAACACCTTTTCCCAGATCAATACACAATTAGTACAAATGAAAAAAATTATGTTCAAAGGTAAAGGAATATTTGCGTTCCCTTATTATTTTTGTTAGTTGATTATATGCGGGATTTTTAAGATATGTTAATTTGATTTTACTTCCGTAACAATTTTTTATCCTTATAAAAAATAAAACTAAATGATAAAAAATATCAGACTAAAAAAAAAAATACACACATTTTTTTTTTAAATAAATGTTTTATTTCTTCTTTAAAACAGTTTGCGAGACTAATAAGAAATAAATTTAGAGAACTGAGAAGTTTGGAAAAAATCTAAGAGCTAATGAAAAAAATATTCTATCGTTTTTAAAATAAATCTAACCGCTGGCATTTATTTCCTATTTCATTTCTGTTTTTTAATATCCCGAGCTCTTAACCACTTTTCTTAATTCTGTTTTTTTAATTTATTTATTTATTTTTATTTTTTTTTTAGAATCTCTTTAAATAAAATAATGAGTTTAATTTGGAATATCTTATACGTTTTGTACCAGAAAATGGAATATTCTGTTTATATATTTATTTTAATCTATTTAAAAATTACAAAAACAGAGATATACATTTTATAAAGAATAACTGCAGAAAAATATTATGACTTTAAAAAATTTAATTCATCACAAATCAGTACTCATCATAAGTACTGGTTTTCAAAATTTTCAAAATTTATTAATTCGGAAATTTTATTAGTAAAATTTGTGTTATTATATTTCTTCCAACGACATTTACTTAATTCAGTGTTAGTTGTTATTATCTTTTAGGAGATACATATTTTTATAAAAGAATAATTGCATAAGAATATTATAACTAGAACAAACTTTAATTCATCATAAATAAGTACTCATCATAAGTACTCAATTTTCAAAAATTTTGAAAGATTTAATAATTTATAATTTTTATAAGTAAAATTTGTGTTATTATATTTCCTTCAAAATTATTTACTTAATTCAATGTTAATTGCTATTATCTTTTATTTTTATAAATAACTGCAGAAAAAATGTTATAACTTTAACCAATTTTAATTCATCGTAAATAAGTACTCATCATAAGTACTCAGTTCCAAAATTAAAAAAAAATTAATTTTGAATTTTTCATTAATAAAATTTGTGTTATTATATTTCTTTCAACATTATTTACTTAATTCAGTATTAATTGTTAATATCTTTCAGGAGATGCATATTTTTATAAAGAATAACTGCAGAAAAATATTATAACTTTAACAAATTTTAATTCATTATAACTTTACCAAATTTTTAATTCATCATAAGTACTCAGTTCCAAAAATTAAAAAAAATTAATTTTGAATTTTTTCATTAATAAAATTTGTGTTACTATATTTCTTTCAACATTATTTACTTAATTCAGTATTAATTGTTAATATCTTTCAGGAGATGCATATTTTTATAAAGAATAACTGCAGAAAAATATTATAACTTTACTTCAAATTTTAATTCATTATAACTTTACAAATTTTTAATTCATCATAAGTACTCAGTTCCAAAAAATTAAAAAAATTAATTTTGAATTTTTTCATTAATAAAATTTGTGTTATTATATTTCTTTCAACATTATTTACTTAATTCAATGTTAATTGCTATTATCTTTTATTTTTATAAATAACTGCAGAAAAATGTTACAACTTTAACCAATTTTAATTCATCGTAAATAAGTACTCATCATAAGTACTCAGTTCCAAAAATTAAAAAAATTAATTTTGAATTATTTCATTAATAAAATTTGTGTTATTATATTTCTTTCAACATTATTTACTTAATTCAGTATTAATTGTTAATATCTTTCAGGAGATGCATATTTTTATAAAAGAATAACTGCAGAAAAAAATATTATAACTTTAACAAATTTTAATTCATTATAACTTTACCAAATTTTAATTCATCATAAGTACTCAGTTCAAAAAATTAAAAAAAAAATTAATTTTGAATTTTTTCATTAATAAAATTTGTGTTACTATATTTCTTTCAACATTATTTACTTAATTCAGTATTAATTGTTAATATCTTTCAGGAGATGCATATTTTTATAAAGAATAACTGCAGAAAAATATTATAACTTTAACAAATTTTAATTCATTATAACTTTGCAAATTTTTAATTCATCATAAGTACTCAGTTCCAAAATTAAAAAAATAATTTTGAATTTTTTCATTAATAAAATTTGTGTTATTATATTTCTTTCAACATTATTTACTTAATTCAGTATTAATTGTTAATATCTTTCAGGAGATGCATATTTTTATAAAGAATAACTGTAGAAAAATATTATAACTTTAACAAATTTTAATTCATTATAACTTTACCAAATTTTTAATTCATCATAAGTACTCAGTTTCAAAAATTTTTAAAAATTTAATAATTTACAATTTTTATTTTTAAAATTTGTGTCATTATATTTCTTTCAACATCATTTACTTAATTCAGTGTTAATTGTTATTATCTTAGGAGATGCATATTTTTACAAAGAATAACTGCAGAAAAAAATATTATAACAATAACAAATTTTAAATTCATCATAAATAAGTACTCAGTTTTTAAAAACTTTTTAATTTAATATTTTAGAATTTTTTTATTAGTAAAATTTGTGTTATTATACTTCTTTCAACATCAATTACTTAATTCAGTGTTAATTGTTAGATAGATGACAGTGAGCTACATATAGAAAATACAGGAGGAGATAGCAGATACATATTTTATAAAGAATAACTGCAGAAAAATATATATAGCTTTTAGCAAATTTTAATTCATCATAAATAAGTACTCAGTTCAAAATTAAAAAAATTAATTTAGAATATTTTTTATTAGTAAAATTTGTGTTATTATATATCTTTGAAGATCATTTATTTGATTCAGTGTTAATTGTCATTATATTTTAGGAGATGGTCGATTCCTTCCCGTTGGTTTCGCCATTTTGCTCTTATGCACTTAGTTGCCACGAATTTAGCGTTATGGATCCGAATGATGTTTTGGGAAAGTGCTAAAGACTGGCTGGATGCTCTTTCACTACAAACACAACTCCAGTATCCCATGGGTAGATGCGAAATTCAATGTAACTAAGCACAGCCTCGATTTTGATATTAAGCACACAGATATTGCAAGACATAAGCCATATCATAGGGCTCATGGTAATATATCTTAATCTAGATTAAATGTATCGATTTTGTTTTAAACTGAGTTAAAACTTTTTTTCACTGTTTTAAAATAATTGTGGACAGTTTGATTGAAAGTCAGGTGAAATTCGGGCTGATTCCAATATAAATTTATAAAAAAAAAACTTGGGTATTAAAATTGTGCGTCAAAATTAAATGATAGTTACAGAATAGTGATATGTATTCAGATATCAAGGCAATGATAGAAAGAATAGCATGATTGATATCTCAATACAATGATAGAAGTAATAGCATGATTGATATCTCAATACAATGATAGAAGTAATAGCATGATTGATATCTCAATACAATGATAGAAATACTAGCATGATTGATATCTCAATACAATGATAGAAGTAATAGCATGATTGATATCTCAATACAATGATAGAAGTAATAGCATGATTGATATCTCAATACAATGATAGAAAGAATAGCATGATTGATATCTCAATACAATGATAGATGTAATAGCATGATTGATATCTCAATACAAATTTAAATTAGCCGAATCGAATAAGAATAAAATAAGTCGAAGTTAAAATTTATCAATTAAAAATTTATATCTTTGATTATTTCTTAATTAACATCTATTCTTATGAGATGTACTTATTTATTCTTACATTTATTCCACTTTACATTATTCGATTATTATTTATACTACTATTCTTTTCATTAATGAAATTTAAAGAATTAAATTTCATTTTTAATTTTATTACACATATTTCCGTCTATTTGCATCTTAAAATTTAAATTTTTAACTATCTTAAAAATAACATCTTTAAATTTTAGTATCTATTTGAAAATTTGAAATTTTATAATAAATTAATCTGATAACCATTTAACAGAAGAAAATTGACATAAAAAATTAAAGTATGAAAGTTATATAAATCATTTTTTTATTTCTACATCAAATAATATTAATTTATTTTATATTATAATTTTTTACTATTACATCATTTTGTTTATTTTATTTTATTTTTCAAGCACATTTTCCCAATAATGAAATACTTAAACCATCATTTAGGCAATACTTCAATAAATAAATATTTAATTTATACATTATCATATTAAAAAAACATTTCATGCTTCATCTGTTTCAGTTGCTATGTCACGTCAATGTCTTTGGAGCACATATCCTAATAACGAAGAAATTGAAGGTCTGATGGAATTCCACCTCTGTATGCAGAACTCAACAATTGGAGACATATGGGAAAAAGCAATGCCCTATTTGTACCCTTTCATAGTGCAATATTGTTTAGTCGCCACTGCAGTTATTTACATTACATGGTCAAATCTTCACTCGCATCGTTTGAAGATGCAACGATTTGCTGCCGTATCTGTTTATGGAAAACCTCAAAGCCAAGATGAAGTTAATTGTGGAGGTTCAACAAGAGGACTGTTTCTTGGACTGCTTATACTTGTCACTGGAATTATTGCGATTATCTTGTTCTTCGTACTTGCACAAGATAAAGATTTCAATGTTCATTTTATGATAAGAGCTCTTGAATGTGGAATATTTGGCCTATCCACTTTAGTGACTGTCTTTGGAATCCTGCAAATTCGAAAAATGAAAAGTAAAACTTCAAGGGAAAGACGACTGTCCGATTTGCTTCAGAGAATTGGCATGCTGGCAGTTTATGTTTATGGAATCTGTAATATGATCGCTGGAGGGGTTTCAATGGGAAGTTTGCAACACTTCCTCTTATTCTTAGATGGAACATTAATGGTGGTACAAGCCTTTTTACAATCCCTTTTCATTCACCAAGTATCAAAAAAGCGCGAAAGCCCTAAATGTCGATGAAAAACCTGGTCGAGAAGTTGTCATTTTTCTTGTCTTCATCAACATTGTACTTTGGATGCTGGAATCTTTTACGACTCAAAAGCAACAACTCCGAAGTCTATTGCAGCAAGATTTCTATGGTAATATAGCTTGGCCGGTGACTTCCAGAATAATTATGCCGTTCGTCATATTTTATAGATTTCATTCTGCTGTGGCATTAATGGAAGCTTGGAGAAAGTCTTATAGAGTAAAGCAAAACTAAAATTGCACTGAAATCAACTAACAGCTAATATTTACCATTTATTTTTCATCATGATTATTTGTTGCTTGAAATAACTAGTCCTGTCAAACGGCTTTTTCTTGAGAAACTATATTTTTTTATTTTATCATAAAATCATCCAGAATTCTAATTCTAAATTTTGTTTTGCTAAATGTATGTAAATAATGATTTTTGCAAATAAAAATCAAATACATGTAATTTCCTTTGTAATTTTTTAATATTTTTCTCTTTTTTAGAGTGACATTATATCCAAATAGGCTTCGAAAATTTGTAAGGAATATAAATATGAATAATTTACCAATTATCAGATTTGCATGTAATAATGAACTACTAGATTATTTTAAGGCTGATAAAAGTTAGAAATTTTATAATAAAAACAATAAAATAATGACTAGGTAAATGGAGTAAGGAAAAATATAATGAAAGTAAAAATTAAACAACAATTAATTTATACGAAGCATTATCAGATGTAAAGATAATTTTTTTAAAATTATTTCAATTCTTTTGACAAACATTAAGTTATTTAAGTAATTAATTCTTGCGATCAATGCAGGGCTAAATTTTAATTTATAGATTTGGTTAAGTCTGTTTTGCGTACTTAAAGTAAAATTATAAGTGCAATCATATTTCACTATAATTAAAAGAAATTTTTCTCAATTAACAATAAATAATTTTCGTATTTTTTCATTTAATATATTCAACAAGATTCAACTATACCATTGGTTATATGGTCCATGGTAAATATGGCAATGTTAAATTACTGTTGAGTCATTCCAACATTCAATTCCTTGGAAGTTTTCTAGCTTGTGTTATTTTTATTATTTGTTAATCTGATGATAAGTACCAAAATATAAAATAACCTTATATAGGTAGAGAGTTAAATCACATTTTTATCATGAAAAGAAAATCACTTGCTTAGAGAAAGTGAAACAATATCAGAACTCATTTGCTTATAAATGATTTTTGCTTATTGAGTGCATTATATAAATAACTTATTACTCATTTGCTTGTCCTGCTTATCAAAATGAAGTCTTTTGGTAGTTTTAATAAAAATAAGTAACTATACACTTTTTACAATTTTATGTAAATCAATATAAATATAACAATTTTATGTAATAATTGTATGTAATTTTATGTAATAATTGTATGTAATTGTATGTAATAATTGTATGTGTAAGTATTTTTAAAATATGAATATCATATTAATAAAAATCACGGTCTATTTGCCAGCTGCATTAGAAGAAAAAAATATTAATAAAAATATAATTACTAAATAAATAAAATTATGTATTAATAAAAATTCTCTTCTTTCGATCAACATTTTGATCATTTTACATGGCTACATTGGTTTGAATTTAGAAAAATCACATAAGAAAATTTATGTTAATTTTATTAACATATATTAAACACAATAAACAATATTATATATTAAACATATCTTCTTATAAATCTTATTCATTTTAAATATGCATTTTAAAAATATATTTAAAACGAAGAAGATTTTAATTTTTGTATTATTTTTTAATTAGTTAACACATACATAAAACTTGCTCTCACAATAAAAATTAATTATTTCTTATTCGAAATTTTTCAAATCTAATTGTGTTTTCTTCTATGATATTAACTAAGCAATATAAATAAATAAATATATTAAAATGATAAATATTTTTTTATTTAAAAAAATTCTATCACAAAATATTCATATTAATAATTATAATCCCATCTTTATTTTACGATTAAATCTCTGACTATAAAAAAAGATGAAAATTAGATTGAAAAAAATTGCGTAAGAAAAAAATATATGCTAATTTTATTGGCATTTTAAAACATGTATAAAATGAAGAAGATTTTAATTTATTTTTTATTATTTAACACATGTATAAACATGTTCACAATAAAAATTAGTTATCATTTCAGAAATATTTGCTTATTCGATACTTTTTTAAAACTAATTTTATTTTTATCTATATTAACTAAAAATATAAATAAATAAAATGTATTAAAACGATAAGTACAAAATTCTATCACAAAATGTTTGTATTAATAAATATAATCCAATCTTTATTTTAAGATTTAAATCTGACTGCGTAGAAAAATATAAATTTGTAAATTGTTATTCTTTTCTTTAACACTGTCTGTAAAAACGGTTATATAAAATTACAATATTTTAAATAACCCAGTAATAATTTATAATTCCAAATATGTTTTAAAAATATTTTTTTCAAACGTTAGTTTTTCATCGAATTTCGTCGACATTTCTTCGAATTAATTTAACACCGCTTCTTTTTAACTTTTGGTTAACATCGATTTAAATTTTTTTTGCTGAAATACACACCGACAACGAATTATACGGTGAGCGATTTTTTTGATTTGAAGTCAGTTAAATTGAAAATTTTATCATTTCTAGAAAAAGAGAAATGAAGAGCATCTTTCACAGTTCTCACGTCTTTTGTAAAGTAGAAAAGTTTGGGTGATTTTTCTTTTCTATTGTAGTAGTCAATTTCTCGAATCCAATTGCCTTTAAATTACTGATGAAAATGTAGCCGGAAAAAATACACATAACTGACATGAATTTTTAATTTGAACCGTGCTTTCAATTTATTGGCTTTGTAAGGGCTGGTATTTTATTGATTCGTATAAAAGAAAGTTTGTTTCGGTTTTTCTCTATTTAATTATAGGTTTGAAGTGCGCTCAAGAACTTTTTAGAAGGAAGAAAAAACAGGTTGCTTTTTTTTTTATTCGTGTCATGTACTCTTTGTGCTGGAGTTTTAAAAGGTATAAAATGACGCATTCGTAGCTTTAACGTATACAATTTTTAATTGCATGGAGAATGTCATGTAGCATTCCTTCTTCCAATTGGATGGTTGCTAGCGGAAATAAGAATGATTTGAAACTATTCTGATTATAAAAGTGCTTTAGGTAAAATATTTTCTCACAATAATTCATGCTTATGTTGATTCATATTTTTTAATTTTAAAAATACAAAAAAGCTTTGGTTTACACAATTTTTAATTGCATGAAGAATGTTATGTAGCATTCCTGTAGCATTGAATACTCATGCTCCAAACAAAAAATATCCATAAAAATCAAGATATTATTTTACCTTGTTTTGAAATCTTCTTTTAATTGCATGGATGTTAGCAGAAATTAAGTTATTATTTTAACTTGTTTTGCTGTCTTTTTCCAATTGGATGAATGTTAAAAATTAAGAATGATTTCTAACTATGCTGATTATAAAAGTGCTTCTTTATGGTAAAATATATATCCTCACAATAATTCATCCTTATGTTGTTTCATATTTTTATCATTAAATTCACCATATGTACTATAATAGAGATTGTTTTTTTATTCATACATGTACTCGTTGTGCTTGAATTTCAAAAGGTATAAAATGAGGCGTACATAGCTTTGGTATATGCAATTTTTAATTGCGTGGAGAATGTTATGTAACATTCCTGTAGAATTGAATACTCCTGCTCCAAAAAAAAAAAAAAAAAAGACAAATAAAAATCATTAAATTAACATACTCTCAAAAGCAATCAAGTTATTATTTTACCTTGATTTGCAGTCTTCTTCTAATTGGATGGATGGTAACAGAAATTAAGAATGGTTTGTAACTATGCTGATTATAAAAGTGATTTCTTACGATAAAGAATATTTCCTCACAATAATTCATAGTTATGTTGATTCATATTTTTATCATTAAGTTTAATTAATAGCACACACAAAAGCAAAATGAACTTATTAAATAATAAATATAAAAATAAGTATCATTATACGATATGTAATAGAGGTTACTTTTTCATTCATTCATGTACTCATTGTGCTTGAATTTCAAAAGATGCAAAGAGTGTATAATAATTTTTCTCTAAGGAACGAATTCATTTTCTTAATAATATCCTATATTTCTTGATCAAAAAGGAGAATATTTTCTACAAATGTCGAAAGAGAACACTAATAAAAGAGCTAATAAAAATAAAAGAGCTAAATAAATACTACTAATAAAAGAGCTAATAAAAACATATAATGCAAAAATGCATTATATGTTTTTATTAGCATGCAAAGTGATAATTAGGAATATAAAGAGAAAAACTCGTTCAGATCGAAAACTAAAGGGCCATATTATTGCTTAACATTTTTTGTTTTTCGAAAGGATGTTTTATAACATGCATTGCCTTATCCATTTAAATTACAATTGATTTTAGTAATTTTTTTTTTTTTATTTTATCTGAGAACTTACGATTTTTTGTTTTAAACAAAGATTTAAATTATTACCAAATTATTTTGATTAATGTAATAACAGGAAATGTTTCTATAATTGATTATAAGACTGCATTACTATAGGTTTTCTCTGTATCAAAGACATGTATTTATTTCAGTTTATCTCTTAGTAGATGCTTCAGTAATTGATTGAAATGTAAGAAAACGTTTTATTTGCCCTGTTTCTAGCTGCACATCTCTTGGGAAATGTTGGGCCAACAAGAAAAATCCATACAAAAGCGAAGTTCTAATTTCTTGCTTCACCTCGTTACGTTCTTATTGTGAGCATATTTAGAAATGCCGGTGGCATTGGGTTTATTTATTTTAAACCTTAACCAATGCTGTTGCAGAACTTTTCTTATGGACATTAAATAGCAATATTTTGTTGTTCATAACTATAAGAATTAAGCTGTACATCCAATTTTACAGTATTTTTAACAATAAATAAGCACAAGTAATAATAATGATTATTATTTAAGAAGGAATGAGCTAAAAAATAAACGAATTCATGTTATTACTGTTCTCATATCATCATTGACGCAACAGTCCCAAGGTAGGCCGTTGGCAGATTTCGAGACGAGTCCTTTTTACAAGGTTCTCAGCCCTACGTCCAACGCTCTACAGTCATATGAGACCTGGGGGCTTGATGGCCGAATGGCTAGCGCTCTGGTGCTTGGTACCACAGGTTTCGGGTCCGAATCCCAGCGGTGCTACGAATGCTTCTAGTGGTTCAGAATCCCCTTTAAGCTGTAGGTCCCGGTCTCATATCACTGTAGAGAGTGACAGACCTCCTCAGACTCCTCATCCACATCATTCCCAAACTGTAAAGGGGCAACTCAGTCTAGGCACAGTGATGTGGTGTGGTGTAGTAGTAGCCATATGAGACCGGGATCTTCTGTTTAAAATGGATTCCGATATACTACAAACACCCATGTCACCGCCGGGACTCGAACCCTGTTGCACCGAACGCCAAAGTGCTAGTTACTCTGCCATTATGCCCCCATTTTATTACTATAGTAAATATTTAAATTCTAGTTACTGTGACAGATATATATTCAGAAGTAAAATTTCGTTTTTATTCAAATGTTGCTATGGTAATAAAAAACTGTTATTAAGAAAATAAATATTAATATATGGTAAATAACTGTTCACATATAAAAAGATGTTTAAACATGGAAGTCAAAAATACTTTTATTTCATATCAATTGTATGTATTTTTGATTGTATTTTTTTAATTCAATAGAAATTCGTTTTTGATCATTTTAAAACAGTTTATTTTTAAATTTTTATAACATGTTTAAAGGTAGAACAACATTCTTAACGTATCCTGAGTCGTGTCTCAGTGACAACGTGTGAGCATTAAAGGAGGTTCAATCCACTGGCGGCTTTGTTGTAAACATTGTTTCAAGAAACGAGGAGGCGCGTTGGTGATGTTCTGAGTCTTGTGTAGTTAGTCAGACTACCTGGTGGGAGTTTTCCAAGTTTTATCCATATGATACGCAAATGCGGGGTAGTTCTCCCTAAAATTTCTACCGGAATCTACTACCCTGCTTCTTCAGCTACACGGAGTTAAGTCAAGCTTCTACCTACTGGTGCTCCATCAAAAACCAAAATCTATACACCCATTTTCTATCCTTCCATGAGGGATACAACAATAACAATGTTAATGTATTTGAAATAACTGTTAACATATAAAAAGTTGTTTAAATAGAAAAATCAAAAACCTTTTATTTCATATCTATTGTGTGTATTTTTGATTCTATTTTTTTTAATTCAATAAAAATTCGTTTTTGATCATTTTAAAATAGTTTATTTTTAAAAAGTTGTTAAACATGAAAATCAAAAATACTTTTATTTTATATCAATTGTATGTATTTTTGATTCTGTTTTTCTAATTCAATAAAAATTCGTTTTTGATCATTTTATTTTTAAATTCGTTGTATAACATATTTAAAGTTAATTAACGTTTTTTTATTTGTATTAATTACGATGTCTTCCTCTACTTTGTTGTTTCGTGAATAGGCTTTAAAAAGTCGTTAACAAACTTAATTATTTTAAATGTCTTACAAAAAGGTAATTCAATTTACAAGTAGCTGATTTAAAATAATTATAACATTAAGAGTGACAACAACAATTAATTCAATGACAAAAGAACTAAATTGCTTAAAATCTTCTGTGGGTTTTTTTTTTTTTTTTTTTTTTTTTTACACTTTCGTTAAGACTGTTTATGTTTCTCGTCTAATTTTATGAGAAAGAACACTTTACGATTGCAGAAGTCGATTAGGTCAGGGAAAAATTGTTTTCGAAATTTTAACCAATGAAAGAATAATAAGATAAAAGAAGGTGAAAAAATTCTTAATCCTCGAAAAGTAATGTTTCTCTCTCTACGTTTAGTTTCTTAACAGTTTTTATCTTTTTTCCCTCCATATTCGTTGTTCTGCCGAAAACAAACCGCAAATAAATAAACTTCGGTACTTTAAAAGTAAGCTTGTATAAATACTTTATTAAGTAATGAGGTTAAACTCAGAAAAGTTTATTCTTAATTGAACTAACTACTTATCGCTAATAACATTAATTAACAGCAGTTTCTATATTTTCAAAAAAAATTAAGTCCTTAGATTTGGAAAGAGAATATTTAAAAAGTTTTAATTGTTACCCAACGGAATTTATTCGGAAAACAAAATACACCCATTTCATTTGATTTTACCCAAATGCTGGCCTTTTCTAATGAGGTAGATAGGTGTTGTTTTAATGGCACAGATTTTGCCAAGCTGGTCTAGACAATTTATATATATTTTTTAAAAAATGTTGTTAAAAACTGAATAAATCCCTAAAGGGAAAATATACTTTGTTTAAAAATCCCATTCAGCAAACAATGAAATTGTTCATTGCATGTGTATAACAAGATTAAAAACAAGTATCTGAGATCAGATACTTGTTCATCAATAGGTAAATAAAATGAAATAAAATACTAATTGGCGGCTGTGACTTTTTTGGATCATGCTGATCCGAATCCGAATAATGACTTTTTGGATATATATAAAATGTCTATTCTCATCAATTTCAATGTATTCACTGTCAAATGATATAGAATCTGGTTCAGGTTGAGATGAAAGTATAGGTAGTTTTTAAAATATTTTTCGATTAAATGCCTTCTCGATATCAATTCTTGATTTCGATTAACACAACACGGCTACCTCATTAGAAAAGGGCAGCATTTGAGTAAAATCAGTTGAAATGATTAAAATTTTTTTCCGAATAAATTCCGCTGGGTATCAATTAAAACTTTTTAAATATTATCTTTCCAATCGAAGGCAAAAATTTCGATTAAATAAAAGACAAAAAAAGATGGTTTATTGGAGAGAGATCTGGCGATCTAGCTAGCCAGTGAAGTGTTTGACAAATACGAAGAAAATCTGTAGAAATTATTGCCGTGTGAGGCTTTGCATTATCTTGTTGAAATGTTGCTAAAAACTGAATAAATCCCTAAAAGGGAAATATATTTTGCTTAAAAATCCCTTTCAGCAAACAACGAAATTGTTCATTGCACGTGCATAACAAGATTAAAAGCAAGTATCTGAGATCAGATAAAACTCATCAATAGGTTAAAAAAGTAAAATACTAATTGACGGCTATGACTTTTTGGATCATTTTATAATGACCAAAGTAGTGAAAACCAATGTATTAAAAAAAAACACATTATGTGTACATTCACATATTCAAAAATTAACTGTCGAAATTATGAGAAAAATTAACTTTGATTTTAAAATAATATTATTGCAAATATATGACAGATATTGATAACATAAGACCTAATAGATGGAATATATTCATCTATATGTATGACAGATGTATAGAGAATTTCCAATTTGAGAAATCCGAAACAAAAAGCTGTTAGCGCTTTTGGTTCAACTCACACCCGCGAATCGTTTTTTTTTTTTTTCCTAAAATGAAATTGATGAAACACAAAACACGCTCAAACATAACGGACGCTAACCTTCAACACCCATTACGATGTGCAAACCCAAATTGAAATCAATTTGTAAAAGTTAAGTGAAAGAGCGGAGAAACAAATAACGCACTAGTAAAATAATATTTTTTTAATGATTTCATTTTTTATGTTTTTTATATTTCATTTTTAGTGTTATATATTTCTTTATAATGTGCGATTAGTATCATTATTGTTATATTATCTATGTTTACATGTAAGAATAACAGTAACACAAAAATAATAACTCATTATGTCTCAATTTTTCACTTCAAAAAAATGTCTATCGAGTGTCTAAATCTAATATGGGGATATATAATTTTATATGCGGCCCGCGGAGTTATGATGCATTTCCAAAGTGGCCCTCAAGATCATTTGGGTTGACCACCCCTGTTCTAAAAGTTCTTTGTCCATTCTTTTTTAGATTATTTTGTTAATGTTAGTTTTTATATAGTTTTTGTTTTACATATATGGGCGTGTGTGCTTAATTTCGCGCACAATTTCGTATGCAAATTTATATATTGTCTGACTATGCGCAGCTAGTAATCAGAATTCGAACTATTTACAACATGCGTTGCAATCATAGTCTTCAAGAGCAAGAATACTCAGTGGTCAATGTGATAACTTATGTAAGCGCCACGCATTAACATTTAATAATCGCCGAAATAATTTAATATGTGATAAATTAACCAAGAACCATTTTTAGAATAGTTACGATTGATTAAGCAGAGCTTAATGTGAGAGTGCCTTTTGATTAAGTAGAGCTTTAGAACAGAAAAGGAAAAAAAAGGCCTTCTTAATGGTATTAATGATGAGTTAGTCTATAGAATACAAATAGACATTTAATTTCTTTTATTATTTTATATGCGTGGTTTATATTAAATAAGCCATATGCATGCTAATTATTATGCATGTTAATTATGCTTATATGCTTATTAGTTATTTTATATACATAATGCCCATAATCATATACATATAATACCATATATATATATATATATATAATGTCCATATATTAATTATTAATAATATATGTCCATAACGTTATGCCTATATGCATGCTAATTATTTTATATGCATAGTTTATTTTAGTGGTAGTCAACCTGATCCTTACCCTCCACAAGTGAGCGTTCCAGCTTTCATGATGGACTGTAAGGATTTTCACCTTTACTGAAGTACTTTCCTTTTTTTTTTTTATTTAATTGATTTTTTTTTTTTAATGTTAAAATAGAAGAATTTTCAGACATTGTTTAAAAATGCCTGCCATAACCAAATATGTGCAAAATGATATTCAGTTTAATGATACATTTCCTTACTTTATATCTTGTGGAATCCAAGTTTAGTGCTGTTAATGATATTATAACCAAAGAAAGAAACTGCTTGAATATTTCCAAAAGAGGAGACCTTTGTTTGTTCCTTACAAAAATTAACCAGATATCCTATATTTAGATTCACAGCATCAGGGATCTCATTAAGAATTTAATTAATTAAATTTAACTTCATCAAACTTCATACTTGTCGTATGCATGCAAAGTATAAATAAAAGCTAGATTTCAATACATTAAATTATTTTATAAATATTTATTCTGCCAGCTTAGTGAAAGTCCGACATAAAATATTTGGTAAGAAATTATTATTATATTCTTTAACTTGTTGTAACCCTGCTTTGCAAGTTTTATAAAGTAAAGTTGCTTCTCTACTTTATAAATTACCACAACTGTGAAACCTGTGGGTGGTTAGAAAATTTCACTACTAACAGAGATACAAAAGTGGGCGGTAGGTACAAAAGGTTGATTATATCTGGTTAATATAATTAGTACGTGTATTTGGTTTCAATAGAACGTGGAACATTTTTATAAAAAATAACCAAATAAACCATTTTTAATGTAATGTGATCTATACTGAGATTTTAATATTTATTGTTGTTATAAAATATTGCAATACGCATCCTCAAAATATCATTTTTATTTCTAATTCAAAAGAAATTCATCCCAAAATTTTATGCTCCAAATACATATTGCTTTAATTCTTTAAATTATCTTTTTTTTATCCAGGAAATTTGATTTAATTTTAGGAAATCATATAACAAATCAGTTTAAGATTTTTTTGCATTAAAAAATAATTTAAATATTAAAAAGTTAAAGAAATCAACAAGTAAAATAATAAGAAATATTTATAAGCAATGAAATGTAGTTGCTGCTATTTCAAAATTAAAGGTATTTTTATTAAATAATGTAGCATAATATTTCTAGTAGCCCTAAATGAAATATTGCGATTAATAAAATTCATCAAAATTCTAATCTATATTGATTAATGTTTTACAAATTTTTAACATTTTCTATATTTTTTATAATCATCATAGAAAATTATTTGTCTAGCTAATAATAAACCCCTTTTTATTCTTGTATAATTCTATCACTTTTAAATTATATATACATTATACCATTTACTGCATGCACTTATGTAAAATGTATGCCATTGATTTCAATTCAAACTAATACATTTCGGTAAAATTTTAAAATAAATAGATTTATTTTTCAAAAATTATTAGCTGAAAGCTTTTATCTTTGAAAAAGATAATGTGATTTCCTATTTAATTACTGTTCATATAATTAAAATATCATCTTCCAATGAATGAAAAAAAATGTTCGATTTTATTATGATTTCGAAAATATTCACCAAAAAATTGCCTTAAGGAATTCAATGTTTTTAAGTGGATATCATTTCCAAACGTTAGCATTAACAAACGTTGTTTTCAATGATAGCATTCAAGGATCATTCGGTTCTGAAATAAAATAAAATGTTACTTTTTACTAAAAAATAGATATTTCATGAATTTTTCATTTTAAATTTATCGAATTGAATTACTTAATATTAATTCAAAATTTCTTTCCTTGTATATTTAAAATACTTACATATAAATACTACTTCTCATATATATATATATATGCATGGGTAAATGGGCACATACATACACACAAATACTTTTGCATACATATATAAATAAATATGCACTTGTGGCTGAAAGATGCCACATAATCATTCTTACTGAAAAATGCATGTAATATTATAATTATTTAAAATATTTCAATTGACTTCCTTTAATATCATTGAATTAGTTAATAACTTTAACAACTCCAAAATGCTACTTTCGATGTTTATCTTAAAGACTATATATATTGTTAATTAATTTATGCATATTTTTAAATAATCAATTTAATTAATCCAAGAGTAAGTTTTTAGTTACTGCATAATATTTAAATAAATTAGACTGATATTCTTTTCATTCTTAAATTTTTGTATATTTATTATTTTAAAAACGAACTGAAAACTTTGAATTAACTTTTGGCAACTAACTGGCATTATTAATGGTGAGATTAGTGATACTTATTGCAAACAGTTCAATATTGAAACTTATTCCGTTGTGTGTCAATATGAAAAAAAAAACCACAATAGATTGGTGATAATATTAACAAAATCGGTGTAATAAGCTTACGTGCAATGTGATGTCAAAAATTATAATGGAAGCTTGGCTTATATGGTATGGTTCAATTGAAGCTTGGTTCTTTCATATTTTTTAAAAGTTTCTATTCCGTTTTAAAATAAAATAATAATTTAATTACTGCAACATTTAAAAATGGAAAAAAATTTCTTTTATTTTGTCGATCAATTTTGATAGAGCTATGCAAAAACATGACGAAAAAAAAATTATATATCTTAACTGTCTTTAATACCTGCATGTGAAGATTTAATATCACAATCAAAGCTTTGCCATGCATTTAGTCGGGCCTATGCTACTACCTCTGAATCCTTTTGAGCAGAGTATAGGACCTAATATTCTGTTATTACAATGCTCTGCCATAAACCGAGGTATTATTATCGCAATCTATCACAAAGCGATAGACATTTTCAATTATTAAACCAAATAATAGAGTTCAGTGGAGACTGAAATAACTGGGAGATATACCTCATTTAAATAGAACGACATCGAAATGATTTCTGAAGCATAAGAATGAAGTCCAGAAAGTTTTTAAAAATTTTATAGTAAATTTTCCAAGGTTGCTGGATAAGACAGACTCGCAAGCTAGATAAATATTTCTTTTTTTTCATTAAAGTTTTTTAGTTTTATTTATTTATTTATTTATTACTTGTTGCATTATATTTTTTATTAAAAATAAATCAAACTACTCAAATAAAAATATTGCACAAAAAATTGTGCATATTTTGCATATTTTAATCATCTGTATTATATTATATATTGCCTTTTTTTAAATAATATAAAATATTAAAATATTGCATATTTATAATATATTTGCATATTTATATAATATTATATTATTTAATATACAAAATATTAAAATATTGCATATTTTAATCATCTGTTCACATTATCCAATTATTTAGCGAATAAAAAAATCATATATCGAATAAAATATATTATAATTATATACCAAATAATAATTATATATCAATATAATATTATTGGTGTATAATTATTGTTCGGTATATTTTGGTATATATATATATATATATATACAAAATTAAAATATACCGAATATTTGTCTAAATATGTATTCTTTTATTCGATATATGATTGGTATATAATTGCAATATTTATTGGTATATAATTATTATGTTTCGTTGAAGTATAACTACAGTTAATTAATTGTTATGTTTATATAATTAGCATGTCTATTTTCAGATATTGAAGTAATTAAGTTTATTATCCATAAAAATTATGGATATTGTTTTCGAAAGCGGATTTTTTTGTTTTTTGATCGATGTTTTTGTCCTTGACCACTTTTAACGTTTCTTATTGGTTAATTTTTAAATTTTTTCACGAGATATTCTTATTGGTTTATTTAAATTTCTTTCACAGGCTTTTCATACATAATATTTTTAATTTCCTTCACAAGCTTTTTATACATAATATTTATTTAAATTTCTTTCAAATAATTATGAAATTAAATAATGTAAAAAATTGTTCTAAGAGATCTTCTGGGAAAATCAAGGACAATTTTATTTCAAAGTATATTACAGAAAGTCCTTTATAAATAAAATTGAAATTTTCCTTCTACATCTGGCGCCATCTGTTGGTGGACATGCAACTTAAATCTAAAAAAATATAATTAATTAATTAAATTTAGTTAATGAATTAATATCTGAAAAACTGTATTAACATCAAGTATCATCCACTAAATGTTCAAAAAATTGTATTTGAACTTGAGTGGAGGAATAAAAAGTAGTTTATTAACGATTAAAAATTTTAGCGAGATATATATAGGGAGAGTGTGAACTAATAGTAGGAATTGAAAAAAGAGATTTTTCAAGAAAGAAAAAAATCGTTTGGAATTCTATAGTTTTTTTTTTTTTTTTAAGATTGTTGTTAAGCTTTTGTTTTACATTAAATTCTAAATTTTATAGGCAACTTATATGTCGGCCCAGCTAATTATTATTTTCTTATTGACCTTCGTTTTTAGTATTAATTTAGTATCAAAATTAATTTGAAGCTATTTTGCAGATTTTCTATCTATAATCCTAATATTTATTTATTTCTTCTTCTATTGTCTAGGTAATGACGTCACGAATTTTGTTTTCCCTATGCAATAAAATTAAAGCTCCCAATTATATTACAAGTATTTTTTTTTACACTCAATGAAGTTAAATAAAAGATAAAAAGCTCTAAAGCATTTTTAAATGTTGTAGACACAAAATAGTTCGAATAATGTTTTATTGCTATTGGTTCTCCAAAATAAATGTATTGAAACTATTTCTACTTTTATTAAAAAAAATATACTAATTTTGAGACATTAATTAGTTTCCAAAATAATAATTTTAAATCCCTGTTTATTTTATGATAACTTTTGTTTTATAAGTCCTTCCAATGGAACAGAAATTTCAGTAATAAAACTAGATAATTCCCTATTATTATTTTGTCATGTTCCCTATAAAAGTTTTGAACGAAAAATTAAATAAACAAGTTTCATTTAATGAGTTTAATACTATTTTTATCAATTATCCTTATCCTGAATTAAAATTTTACATGTTTATTTTATTCATTCTTAAATTAAACTACATATTATTGATTTTAATAATAAATTTTCTTATTTAAATAGTATGTTGTGCCATTGGACATTTTGTAAAAGTAAATATATTCAACTCTCGTCTCGAAATCTACCAGTAGGTAGACGGCCTTGACCCACATTGGGCTGTTGCGCCAATGATGATAATGATGATGAAATATATGTAAATCCCAAGATATGAATACTAATCTACTGCATAAAACAATATCTAAAAGCGATTGTATATTTTTGCTTATTAAATATGCAAATTCGAATGTAAATGTAATAGAACTCTGAATGTATACAATCCTAGGATTAGTAGTTTAATATGTTTCCATTTTTCTATAGATAAGACAGATAATTATTTTTCTAAACATGCAAATAAAAATGTAAGTTTTCTATATTGAAATGGGATGTTTCTTTTTCTTTTTCTTTTTTTTTTTTTTTTTTTGCTGTACAGCAGTAGGTTTCAAATTAAAAATACATATATCACGAACAACCCACTGACATGTGATGACCGGAGGATGTTTAGGGGTAACTACAATTAAAGATAATCTTCTCAGAAGGATTCTTAGGGTACCGGTTCTGAATTTCATGTCGTATAGCAGCAAACCCAAAAAACTCCGATCATACATTCAGACGGTAATACCATACATTTGTACACGCCATCTAAAACACAGTTGAGTCTCCTCGTTTCTGAAAGCAGTGACTACAATGTACGCCGGTAGAGGATTTGAATCGGAGTTTTCCTGCTCCCTAATTGCACACTTTACCACTGAGCCACGAGTCGAGGTTTTTTAAATCCTAGAATCTTTATTTATCTCATCGTACGGAGCGAATTCGGGGTTGCGATATCAAATTATGAATTTTTATAATTGCAAATGTTGATTTATTATTATCGTTCTGGTTTTAAAATTTACTAGCCATCCTTATATTATTATAAAAACCTCAATTTTAGTTGAATTTTCTTTTGATCTTGCTACTCTCTCACTAATCAATTCCACGCCAGTTAACATGATATAAACTTAACTTTACATTATTTTTCATGTTGTGTTTTGATTTTTTTTTTTTCTTTAGTGAAATTAGTTTCGTAGATTTAAATTTACCTTACAGCGCACCAAAAAACAGAACCCAAAGTCTTTCTTAAGACGAAGTTCTGTATTTCTCAAACCATCATGCCAAGTTTTAATGAAAGAGTTATACATAAAAAATAATTTGAAATATAAATTTAAAAGCAATGTAAAAATTTCGATTGAGTTCTGCATTTTGCCAGGCATAAGGCTCTTTCACATGATAATCTCCATCTACTATTCACTTTTATATTAATAATAACCTTAACTTTTAAATGATTATTGAGCATGAACTAAACTTTGGTGTTAGCCTTAGCCAGCAGAATTTGATTGCAATAGCGACTCAATAAAAAATGACTTAAAAAAGTTAAAAATATCAACATATAAAATGTTTGTCAGAAAAAAATTTAAATAATAATTTTAGGCAAATTTTTCATGTAATATAACCTTCCCAGAAAGAATGGCCCATAATTATAGGCTATTAGTAAAATATGAATTATAATTTTTTTGTTTTAAATTATCTTTATTCTTTTTTATAATAAAGCCGAAATCCTGAAAACTTGCTTATATTATATATGCAAAATTTCATTTTTAAATTATGTTTATTGTCATTTCATTTTTGTAATTGATGTCCAAAAAACAGGCTCTTTCTACAACGGCGGTTCATGTAATTTAACCTTCCCAGAAAGAGTGACCCATAAGTATAGATTTTAGAAAATTATGTTTATTATGGAGTTTTTATTTGTTTTAAATTACGTTTATTCTTTTTTCTATAATAAAGTTTAAATCCTAAAAACTCGTTTACATTATATATGAAAAATTTCACTTTTCAAATGATGTTCACTGTCATTTCATTTTTTGTAGATCATGTCCAAACACAGACTGTTTCTACAACGGCGGTTACTAAAACGACGATCCCAACCTTCAAGGGCGCTATGAAAAAATTTAAAAAATTGTTTCTTTATAACTGTTTATTTTTACGTTAAATGCTAACCTTTTTTAGGTTTTTTATTATTAATATTGTTTATTTTTTTCTTAAAATTTTTTTTTTTTACAATATTGTATGGACTACACTCATTTTAATTCAATTTTTAGTTCTCGTGACTATTTACCCATTTTTTTCGTATTCGTTACAAGTATAGAATAAAATCTAGATTTCTTATAATGTGGTTTTCGTATTTATTTGCGTATAAATATGGAGGGATTTATTATTATTTTTTATTTTGGAAGGAAATTTATATTGAATTTTTAAATTTGAAAGTGATCGTTGACCAAAAATGTTTAAGAACCACTGTTCTGCTATATACTTCTATGGCTGTCTCGCTGGTTGTAGTCCTCTAATTTTAGTACAAATATTCTTCAGTTTCTGGATAATTCAATGCTTTAAGCTTCAATGCTTTTTTTTACAATATTGTATGGACTACACTAATTTTTATTCAATTTTTAGTTCTCGTGACTATTTACCCATTTTTTTCGTATTTGTTACAAGTATAGAATAAAATCTAGATTTCTTATAATGTTGTTTTCGTATTTTTTTACGTATAAATATTGAGGATTTATTATTATTTTTTATTTTGGAAGGAAATTTTTATTGAATTTTTAAATTCGAAAGTGACCGTTGACAAAAATGTTTAAGAACCACTGTTCTGCTATATACTTCTATGGCAGTCTCGCTGGTTGTAGTCCTCTAATTTAATTACAAATATTCTTCAGTTTCTGATAATTCAATGCTTTAAGTGAGGTTAGAAGTCTCAAATATCGATGTTGGACATATTACATAGAATTAATAATTCTATGTAAGAACATATTACATAGAGTTAATAATCGTTGGCTGTAGTCCTCTAATTTCTGTACAAATATTCTTCAGTTTCTAGATAATTGGAGGTTTTAGGTCAGGTTAGATATTGAAATATCGGTGTTTCATATATTACATATAATTAATAATGGAACATATTCCATAGAATGAAATATATTACATAGAACATAAAATGAATATATTACATAGAACATAAAATTAATACATTACATAGAACATAAAATTAATATATTACATAGAATTAATAATTCTATGTAAGAACATACACTCAAGAGCCAAAACATTATGACCACCCCTACATTTTGCAATGAACTCGCCTGGATAACGTGGAAGGCACGTGATCAGGTGGAAGTGGTATTTAACTGGTATTAAGTGGTGGCATTATGCCAAGGCGGGTTGAAGCTGTGTTGCTCCCAAAGGTGGGCCAACTCGTTATTGACAGATGGTCATAATGTTTTGACTCTTGAGTGTATTGCATAAAATTGATAATTCGTTGGCTGTAGCACTCTAATTTCTGCACAAATATTCTTCAGTTTCTGGACAATTCGAGGCTTTAGGTCAGGTTAGAGACCTGAAATATCGATGTTGAACATATTACATAAAATAGAATAATTGAATGATGATTTTCGAATTCATAGTAGTACATTCAATCTTTGCACGGTACTTTCAAGAAACAGATCAAGAAACACTAACTTTATTTAATTTTTACAATTTAATGGCATGTCCCTTGATAAAAATGCGCGTTTTCAAATTGAATGCAAAAAGTTTTGATCTTAAATTATAAAGATTAAGGAAATAATTGAAAGCTGCATCTAGCAATCTTATTTTTTTTCTTTTTTTTCATAACTTTAAACGCCCAATTTCACTGTCGTATCGTAATTTGATCTGAATTATTAAAAAAATTTCATCGATGTAAATACGAGAGAGAACAATTCAATTTTTTCGTAAAAAAAATTACTTCAGCTAATTGTAGATAATTCCAAATAGATAGATGTTTTCAAATTATAAATAGGAACTGCTTACTTTAAAACTACAGCAATTACTGCCTTTTTAAGCACATCGGAATGAATTATTAATTATTAATTAATTTTAAGTAAAATGTTTCAAAAATATTTGTTTTGAAGAATTAATAAACATCTATTTTAATGGATTGGAATTGATTTTAATAGAATTAATTTTTTTCGGACATTTATTTTAATGGACTTAATACACGTTTAATAACATTTAATTTTCATTTTAGCGAAAACACAGTGTAGATCAACAGTTAAATTACCTCGACTACGATTCTTATATCCGTAATTTAAATTAATACATTCAATTTCAGGGAGCTTTTAAAACAGATTGCCCCTTTTTAAAATATTTCTATATCTCCGCATCAGAACATACGTGTAATTATTTATTTCCCTACTTAAGTTAATTGTTTTAATTCACTGTGTAATTTGATTTTGATTTATCGGAAAATGTATTTATGAAAAGCAATTCAATTTGCAAAAAAAAAAACATTTTTTTTTTTTTTTTTTTTTTAGAAATTCTTTTCGATGAGAAATGCATGGAAATTTGTATTATACAAGAAAATGTAATATTTATAAGTATACAAATTATTAACAAAGATATACTTTATTGCGTAAATTTAATACGCTAAGTAATGCATTCAATTTCGGGGAGCTTTTAAAGCAGATTGCTCTTTTTTAAAATATTTCTACTACTGTGTCCAAAAAGTAAGACCAATTTTCAATTTAAAATTACCGGACTTATGGAATTTCATTTTTTTTTTTTTCTTTTTTAGATTGCTGGCACTGTCCATGACGGCTGTGTGAAATTTGACGTCGCAATATTCAGTAGTGTTTGAGTTAAGCTTGGCTTTGGGAGACGCTAAAACTGATTCCGGGTTCGAGTCCCGGCGATGCCATGGATGTTTGTAGTGGTTCAGAATCCACTTTAAACTGTAGTTCCCGGTCTGTTAAGCCCTCGTGAGACAGATGATGACCGTAGAGCGACAAACCAAACGCG
Organism: Caerostris extrusa; assembly: GCA_021605095.1. NCBI lineage: Eukaryota > Metazoa > Arthropoda > Arachnida > Araneae > Araneidae > Caerostris > Caerostris extrusa. The sequence goes on along the minus strand of BPLR01004346.1, from coordinate 27,057 downwards.
TTGAAGACGTAGAGCCCTCTGGTCGACCCTCAACCGATGAAGCTCACGTCCAAAAAATTAAAGATTTGGTGCTTGCAAACCGTCAATTTACAATTAGTGACCTTTCTGATGATGTTGGAATTTCAAAAGGATTCCATTTTAAGCCTCAAACGCGTCTAATCTCGATTGGTACCGAAAAACTGAATGCGTCAGCTCACACTGCATTGATTCTTCGTGACTTTTTCGCCAAAAATGAAAGCCATATCGTCCCACAACCACCGTATTCACACCGTGCGACTTCTGGTTATTCCCTAAACTCCAAAGACCACTCTGGGGACACCATTTTGAATCGATTGAAGAGATGCAACGTGAATCGGTGCGCTTTGAAGGCCATCCCGGTCGATGACTTTTTAGCATGCATTGGAAAAAAAGAAAAAGGATTGGAAAAAAGTTGGCATAAGTGCATTGTGTTCGAGCGGATTACTTTGAAGACGATGAAATAAATTTGGAAGAATAAATTAAAAGTTTTCGAAAAAAAAAAAATAATTTAAAAATAATTTTAAAAAAAATTAAAAAAATAATCTTACTTTTGGGGCACAGTAGTATATCTTCGCATTAGAACATAGGTATAATTATTTATTTCCCTACTTAAAGTAATTGTTAGAAATTCTTTTTAAATGTTGAAATACAAATGGGAAATTCTTGGAAATTCATAACACTACAAGAAAATATCGTGATACTTATAAGTATACAAATTATTTAACTCAGATATACTTCATATATTTAATACGCTAATTAATACATTCAATTTCAGGGATCTTTTAAAGCAGATTGCTCCTTTTAAAATATTTCTATATCTTCGCATTAGAACATAAGTATAATTATTTATTTCCCTACTTAAGGTAATTGTTTACATTCGCTATGTATTTTTATCTTGATTAACCAGAAAATTTATTAATGAAAGGCAATTAAATTTACAAAAAAAAAAAAAGGATTTCTAGAAATTCTTTTTAGATGTTAAAATAAAGAAAGGAAATTGATGGAAATGTCTAACATTACAAGAAAATGTTGCAATATCTATACGTACACAAATTATTAACAGAGATCTACTTTATAATAAATTTAATACACCATAAATTGTTTTTTTTTTCCTGTTAGTTGCCAAAGCGACGACACGAGCTTAAAAATCATTAGTAAATTGATAAAACGATAGCTTTCCTCTCAAATGATAATTAAAGTAAGGGTCGAAATAATAATATAATAATAAGGAGTAAAATTTTATCTAGGATAGATATTTGATATAGGATATGAAAAACAGAAATAATCAATAAGTGAGCAATGGGGGGTTTGCGGCAATCATTATTTGCCGACATTTCGCTATGAAAGACATTTGAAACCTTAAATAAAACTTTACCTTATTAGAACTTATGAGAATAATTGTTTTAAAGATCTAATTAAAAGACAATAATTAATAATTAATTAACAACTAAAGTCCTAACACACTTTATTTCAAAATTATTTAATACAATGAAGGATAAAATATGTATAACGTTTTATCATATATAATATATGGGTTAATTGCTCAAAAACAAATAAAAAGCTATAACACATTTCACTTACATGACCACTTTGTACGATATGTCCTTTAAGTACATTAAAGTTTATAACGAAAATTTGCGTTTATTAATCTTATTAATGAACCTTAATCAGAACTACATCTAATTTTATTATCTACTTCGATTAATGACCTAATAGATCATTAATTTAGATTAATGATCTATTCTAATGATTAATTATCTCTATTAATGATCGTTAATCTAGATTAATGATCTAGATTAATGATCTAGATTAATGATTAATGATCTAGATTAATGATTTCTAATGATTAATGATCTATTCTAATGATTAATGATCTCTATTAATGATCGTTAATCTAGATTAATGATCTATTCTAATGATTAATGATCTCTATTAATGATCGTTAACCTGGGATTAATGATCTATTCTAATGATTAATGACCTCTATTAATGGTCGTTAATTTAGATTAATGATCTATTCTAATGATTAATGATCTCTGTTAACGATCGTTAATCTAGATTGATGATCTATTCTAATGATTAATGATCGTTAATCTAGATTAATGATCTATGGGCCTGAATGGTTGAGTGTCTAACGCTCGGTGCCACAGGTTTCGCGTTCGAGTCCCGACGATGCCATGGATGTCCTGACGATGCAGTAGTGGTTCGTAATCCACTTTAAGCCGTAGGTCTAGGTCTCATATGACTGTAAGAGCATCACGGAGCCCAGTCAGACTTCTACCTACGGGTGCTTCATCACAACAGAAGCTGCCCCTTTCCCGCCATCCATGAATAGATTACTCACGGATGCCCGTCTCGCACTGCAAGGCACTGAGGAATAGTCACAACACAACAATGATCTATTCTTGGGTGAAATGCGCACTAGCTTGAAGAAGTTCAAATTCGAATACGCTGGTGGCGTGCTTCACAGTCACTGTTATCAGAAACCAGGAGACTCGAAGGGTATCTAAATAGCTTGTATAAAAGCCTCGCATGAACACACATGATGATTGGTGAGAGTTTTCTAAATATTCTCCCATACGTTACCCAAATAGGGGCTGTTCTCCCTAATAGACCTCCCTGAAGGCAATGCTTTTCCTTCATTCTCTGTCGATGGATTATTTGCAGTAGGCATAAGTGAACCCAACCACTGTAAAAAATCCCTCATTATCCATTAAATTATGGGTAATTTTTTCGAGAGCGGAGACTTTCGTTTCCTTGGTCTATTCTTTTCGTGTCCTTGGTCATTTTCAACGTTTCTTATTGGTTAATTTTTAAAAATTTATTTCACGAGCTATACTTACTGGTTTATTTAAATTTTTTTCACTAGTTTTTTTAACATAACGAGATGAAATTCACGAGATAATAATTAAATAATGTAAGTCGTTTGGTGAAAGAGATCGTCTGGTGAAAGCAAAGACAATTTTATTTCAAAGTGAAAATGAGATTTTTCAAGGAAAAATCTTTTAGAATTCTAAAAAGTTTTTTTTGTAATTTTTTAAGATTTCTGTTTTGAGTTTTGTTGTTATTAAATTCTAAATTTTATGGGCAACCTGTATATCGGCCTGCCGATTATTTTTATTTTTTACAATTGTTCGTTGATTAAATTAAATGTAACATTGGTAAAAACAAATATGCAATCAAATGTAAAAAAGTTACTATTGGCAATTTGTGTTTTTGCCATATATTCTTCGTTAATTTTTCAGTGAATTCCTTTGATTTATAGGAAACGAGGCACAGAACCGCTACGCCAGACCACTTTAGATCTTCACTGGAAAGATTTTATTCAGATTTCTCCTTGCAGTTAGCTGCAAATAGAAGTCAAATGCCTGCTCTTGCATCTCTAGGTCTTCCTGGGCTGTACCTTCTAGAATCTGATTCTGTTCTTAGTAAAAGACAGAAAGGTTAGGTTACAGAAAATTCTTATTTTATCATTTTGCCAAATAGACCTGATTCTGGTTTGCTTCTAGTATCACTTTGCAGTCAGCTGCAACATAGGGCTTCACGAACGAGGCTGTAAGAAAAGCATCCATCGCTGCATGTCACGTGCACTTCACGCTACCGAAATGAAAAGTTTAATTGGGCAAGCACGTATGCTATTTGATTGCAAATCAATCAAAATCTGTATTCTATACTGATGAGTCCATATTTTGTTTGTAAAGTGATTTAAGAAGATTGTTGGTCTGGATGGAGCCGAAAAGTCATTATTATCCCAGACATATCTATGAAAGAGAGAGATTTCATGGGTCCAATGTATGTATGTGGGCTGGTATCTCTTGATGAACACGAGTGCTCATTTATATAAAGATGACGTTCTTGATCCAATAGTTCGCCCTTACGCAGGTGCAGTTGGTGACTCCTTCATCCTACAAGACGATAACGCTAGGCAACACAATGCTAGGGTTGGTGGAGACCACACACATGTTAATTTGAGCGCATGTTACTGGGGATTTGCGCTCTTTACTGATGTATACAGATTTTGTTTTCAAAATGACTTAAGAAGATTGTTAGTCTGGAACCGGAAACCCGTTATTATTCTGCCATATACATAAAAGAGACACACTTGTTTAGTCTAAAGTACATGTATGGGCTATTATCGCTTTGGATAACAATACTAGCCTGTTTATAGTAGCAATAAGAACCTTATCAATTATATAGAGTTCGTATTCCAATTGTTCGTCCTTACACAAGTTCAGCTGGTGAATCCTGCCTCAAAATTAAATGATAATGCCATATCACACACAACTCTGTTGGTGGAGATTTACATTCATGAGGAGATCATTGTCCTTATGGGTCGACCAGCACTTAAACACGAATGATCATATTTAGCATGTTCTAGGGAGACGCATTACTACGCTTAACACCCCCCACCCCGAAACCTTCACAGCCTTCGAACTGCCTTGACGAACAATGGGCTTTCTATTCACTGAGTTAATAAGTAGCATTACTTTGAGCATGGAACACCACTTTCGTGCCTATATAGCTCTTAGAAGTGATTACACAACATATTGTAGCTGATTACACATTAAATTAAATTCAGGTATTGAATATTTTTTTAAGTTTCCGTTTCGTTTACTTTCCAAAACAGAAAATAAGCCCATTGATTTTCTTTTATGTTTATTTGTAAAACTCTTTTTTTTTTTTGATTAATGATTTTACCAAATTTCACTAAATCACAAAGAATAGAAATTTTATAATCATAATTTTTCTGATTTTCTTGAAACTGGTGTATATTCTATACCTGTTTGGTTCTATCTATCAAATACGTGATTGCGATTTTAAAATATATTATTATTTTATAGCGCTATTTTGTTTATAATCAGACTTTTTTTATTGATAAATTATTTATTTTTATATGAAATTCTTAATAATTACTGACACATTAATTTAAATTTGTTTATGTGGACTTTAATTTACTCACCAGGAATATAAAACTTTTATCTGCTTTTTAATGCAGAGTGCATCTGAGTTACGAAACCCACTAATGTGTTTTTCATTAGCGATAAGGAAAAACTAAATCGATTCGTCTACGCTATTCTTCATGTGGCGGAAATAACGCTCTCATCGAATATTTATCAGCGTAAATTACTCTGAATTTGTGTATCACACGGAAAATAAACAGGAAAAATCGCACCTTGTAGTCCGAATCGATTTTAAATACTCTTAGACTCCACTGTTCTACTCCGTTTTTAAAGTAGTGACAGCAATGCACGTTCATTGTAGGAATCAAACTGGGTTTGACTTGAATTCTTAATATGCATGCCACTATGAATTAGACATTAGTTACTAATTTTAACTAATTGGAATATTGTATAATGATATCTCAAACCATGACACCGAAATAAATGGGTGCAATATATAAGAGTGTGAAGTTCGAGCATATTGCCGACCACGATATTAACCAGATTATATACAAGACAATTTTTTCTTCCTCAAATACTTTCAAATTGGTTATTGCAAAAACTATATTGTTTTGAATTGCGTGATAAGTTTGTATAATAATAATCATTGCGTGACTTATTAAATAATAACAATAATAATTGCGTCAATAATTAAATAATAATAATAATATTTGAATTATAAGTTTGTATAATAATAAATATTTCCTGAATAATTAAATAATAATAATATTTGAGTGATAAGTTTGTGTAATAATAATCATTGCGTGAATAATTAAATAATAATAATTTTATTTGCGTGATAAATTTGTATAATAATAATCATTGCCTAAATAATTAAATAATATTAATAATATTTGCACAATAAGTTTGTCTGAAAAGAAAATCATTCGATTGTCTTTTTTAAAGATTCTAAAATCGATTATGAATCTAAATTCGACACTATATTAAATGTAAGAAATTTTATATACAAGTTGCTAAAATTTCAATTAATTACTAGTTATGAAAAAGGCCCGGAAAAGATAGACCTAATTAAATAAATATCCATGCAGTAATTTCCATAGAATAAAATCATTATCATCAGCTCCAACACCCTTTCCATAAATTGTATTTTACATACGTGATAAGTTTATATAATAATAATCATTACATGAATAATTAAATAATAATAATAATATTTGCGTGATAAGTTTGTAAAATAATAATCACTACATGATGAGTTTGTATAATAATAATCATTGCGTGAATGATTAAATAATAATAATAATATTTACAAGTTATAGTTACAATATCATTATTTATAATAATGATAAGTTTGTCTGAAAAGAAAATCAATCAATTGTCTTTTAAAGATTCTAAAATCGATTATGAATCTAAATTCGACGCTTTATTTAACGTAACAAATTTTATATACAAATTGTTAAAATTTCAATTATAAAAAAAAAAAAAAAAAAATCCCGAAAAATGATAGGCTAATTAAATAAATATCCTTGCAATACTTTATCAGTAAATAACCATAGAATAAAATCATTATCATCAGCTCCAACGCCTTTGGCATTTATTGTATCTTACAACCGTGGTATGAAGGTGGAAATAATGGTTTTGGATTAAATGGTTTTGGATTATCAGAAGTTCTAATGAGCCATTGGTGGATTTCGCTAAACGAAATGCGCATGCCCTTTGTGATGCCCCTCTTCTCAGGCCACCCACTACTAGATAGTCTTTATCTAGCCCACAAGTTTCGCTCTTTTCCCGAATCCGCTCTTGAAAAGTGAGGTCTTCTTCGCCCCCGAGTGGGACTCGTTTGCTCCAATCCAGTCTTTACTGTCTTTTGAGGTAACGATTAATTGATCATTAAAAGATTTTAATTCATATATCCTTTACATTTTTATTGAATTATTTAAGAATTATCAAAATAGTAATAATCATAAGTGTTTATTTTCTGGTGTGTTACTTATTTATTTTTTATTATTTAATTACTATTATTTACTTATTTTATTATTTATTTATTTATTTTTGTATATACGTGTCAAAAATGTGAATAAAAATTATCTGTCAAAACATTTTACTATAATACATTTTTTAACCCTCATTCCCTCTTAGCATTATTATTGTACTGATTGATACTAATTTTTTGATTGAAATACTCTTAAATATTTTTAGAAATTAATTTTTTTAGTAAAGTATTTATTGGAACAAATTAAAAGTATTTAAATATAAATTATTTTATCTCAGTTTAATAGAAAATCTTTTGATATTGTTAGTAAAGTATTTATTGGAACAAATTAAAAGTATTTAAATATAAATTATTTTATCTCAGTTTAATAGAAAATCTTTTGATATTGTTGGGGAAAAAAATAAGTATTTTTACTTTTGTCTAATGACTATTATTGTGGATTTTCGGAGTGATTGAATAAATCATCAATAATATTTCAAAGCTTGTACAATTTTTAACAAAAGTATACATAACGTAAATAAGAAAACATATCCCTTTAGCAATTGATGAATATTTGACTTAAGTACAATATTATATCACAATTAATCTCATTTATTCTAAATGCAATAATTCTTTTAATGTCATTGTACACTTTTTCTCGAAAGTTCGCATTGAAATTGCGTTTAACACCATTTTTTAATTCTTTTTAGAAAAATTTGGATAAATAGAATTCTTTCTTTTCCTAAGTTTATGTTATTGATTTTACAAAATTTTTAAAATAAATTCATATCTATAATCATTTTTAACTATTAAAAAGAGAAAGTAGTTAAAATTTTAAAAATGAATTGTTAAAAAACAATTATTTTCGTTCAGAGTGAAAACACTGTGTTAAATTTTACAAGCTGGCAAATCAGTATATTAAATGTAGCTTGTAACGCTTAATCGGATAATAAAGGTTATCTTTGAAAAGACAGTTGTGATAGATAATTTCAAATAAACGAAAGTATTTGTGAATTTCCAAATTTGTCTTTTTTAAAAAGTTATAGATTTAATAACGTATTTAAAATTTACAGAAGGCATCTAAAAAAATTCAACTCAATAATTTTAGTGTTCAACCAATTTAATTAAAAAAATATTAATTTTTAAAACTGAAAAAAAGAAATTATTATCGTTTTTAAATATATTATATAATTATATTATCATAATTAAATTATATTATATTATATATTTCTATATTATCGTAATTAAATTATCGTTGCTTTTCTAAATTTATATATTTTATTTTATTTTATTGTTAATTTTATATAGGTTAAAAATAATTACCAATTTCATTACCTTAATATTGTTCATTGAATTTAAATAAAAGTAATTATCAAAATAAAATGTCAATTTCAAAATATCAGGTTTTGAAATATCGTCCATATTATGAGCATAATAAGTAAATAATTAAAAAAAATTTAATAAAAAAATACATTTATAAGTACACTTATATTTTTATTGAATTATTTAAGAATTATCAAAATTAAGTGTTCATTTTCGGGAATGTTATTTATTTATTTATTATTATTATTATTATTATTTTTGGTATATACGTGTCAAAAATTTGATAAAAATTATCTGTCAAAATATTTTACTATAAAACATTCATTTTTAAATCTCATTTCCTCTAACAATATTATTGTACTGATTAATACTCCTTTTCTGATTGAAATACTCTTCAATAGTTTTTAGAAAGTTAATTATTTTTGGTAAAGCATTTACTGGAATGAATTAAAAGCATTTAAATATAAATTATTTTATCTCAATTTGATATAAAATCTTTTTATATTATCGGGGGAAAATAAGTGTTTTTATTTTTATCAAATGACGATTATTGGGGGATTTTTGGAGGGAATTAAATAAAATATCAGTAATATTTCAGAGTTTATATAATTTTTAACGAAACTGTACATAATGTAAATAAGAAAACAGATTCCTTTAGCAATAGGTCAATATTTGGCTTAAGCACAATATTATATTATAATTAATCTCATTTATTCTAAATGCAATAATTTTTTAATGTAATTGTACGCTTTTTCTTGAAATTTCACACTGTAATTGCTTTTATCACCAATTTTTAATTCTTTTTAGAAAAATTGGGATAAATAAATTTCTTTTTTTTTTTCCCTAAGTTTATGTTTATTGATTTGTAAACATTTTTTTAACTGTTGAAAAGTGAAAATAGTTAAAATTTAAAAAATGAATTGTTAATAAAAAACAATTATTTTCGTTCCTAGTGAAAAAAACTGTGTTAAATTTTACATGCTGCCAAATCAGAAGATTAAATGTCGCTTGTAAAGCTTACTTGGCTAATAAAAGGTATCTTCGAAAAGACAGCTGTGATTGATAATTTTAAATAAATGAAAGTATTTGAGAATATATATGTATATATATATATATATATATACACCATATTGAGAATATATGCCATATATATATCATATTGGGAATATATACCATATTTCTCTTCTTAAAAATTATAGATTTAAGAATGTATTTAAAATTTACAGTAGGTATCTAAAAATTCAACACAATAATTTCAGTGATCTATCAATTTAATTCAAAAATAATAATTTCTAAAAACTGAATAAAATATTTTTGTTATCCTTTTTTATAAATATATTATTATATATCTATATTACCGTAATAAAATTATCTTTTTGCTTTTAAATTTATATATTTTATTGTTAATTTTATATACGTTAATATAATTACCAATTTCATTACCTTAATGTTGTTCACTGAATTTAAAAGTAATTATCAAAATAAAATGTCAATTTCAAAATATCTGGTTTGGAAATATCGTCTATATTGTGAATGTAATAAGTAAATAATTTAAAATAAAAAATGTACATAAATAAAGCAACACATTTGTAAATATAGTTATGTATAAAATGTAAATTATCTATTTGTTTAAAACATGTTACTTTTATTTCTATTAAAAAATTAAAAAAAAAAAAAAATGGGAAAACGTATCATTCTTGAGCAAAAATTATTCTTGAACATTTTTTCAAAAACTTCATTGGATTATTCATTTTTATTTTTGAATAATTTTATTATCAAATATTTATAGGTTTTATTTAATTTTAAAATTTCTAATTAAAATAATGTTTTATTACTCACTATATAGCGCTATAAGACAATCAAAAGAAAAAAAGTTAGATCCTTTAAGTTTTTAAGAAATTAACAAACATGCATTTTTTATTATTTTTATATTAAAATATATAGTATATGTTATACCTTAAAAATCTATTATAATGAATATTTCAATATAAACCAATATGTTAACATATCTTTAGTCTTGACACACAGATAGATAGATAAATAATTAGACTATGATTTAGCTTTTGGCAAAAAATAACATTGTGATTAAATAGAAGGTTATAAAATTTTAGCTATCTATCAACTTGTAAGCCTTTATGCAAATATCAAATGTGTTTTAATAAACTATGCAAACAGATAAAAATAATTTTAAATATCAAAGAGTTTAAAAATATTTAAAATTTTATTTATTTTTTTATGTATTTAAAGTTTAAAAATATTAAATAAATAATATAAATACAAAAGAATTCTAAATATATATAGTAATTTTGCAATAGGAAAATTTATTTTAAACATACTAATTTCTGTTGATTTTCGATTTTATTACTTTAGCTTTTTATAATTTTTCCTCACTTAAAAATTTTAACAAAAAATATTTTATAAATAATCATAAGCTATAATTATAATTAATGTTTAAAATTATTACACGTAAGCAATTATTAATTCAAAGGAATATAATATGTAGGTTAAACGTTAGAGAAAGTTAAGAACTTTTTTTTTTAAGTTACAAAAGAATTCGAAAAGAAATGTTAGCAGATAAAAAGTAGTAACAAGCAAGTTGTTAACTAAACAGGCTGTTATTTTTCACTTTGCAATTATGTTGGGATTAATTTAATAAAATATGTAATACGTGATTTATAATGTGTAAACTATTTAAGTGGTACTTAGGATAATTAGACTAAATGAAATTTTATATGTTTTATCAATTTTCTATTTTAACTTTCATATCCTTCAGTCTATTTTGTTAAAAAGTCCCATATAGAGTATCTAATTATCTTTTAGATTTTCAAAATGTAATTGCAATCTAAGCAATTTTATCATTCCTGAAAAACCTACAATAGTTTGCCGAATAAGATAAATTTGTGTTATAACAAATCTTACTGTCCTAGAATTTTTCGTATAACATATTTTATTATTATTATAATATAAGCTAAGTTATCACCCTGAAAGCAACATACTACAGTCTCCTGACTAAGATAAATTTGCATTATAATAAATCGTACTGTCTTAGAAATTTTTCGTATAACGAAAATAATTTAATGTAACATAATAATGACTGCTGCCACTTTTATTTTTTATTTTCAAATGGAACATTTATAAAAAAAATCAGTACATAAATATATTACTACTTTATATATGCAAATAAACATGTATAAAGTGATAATATATTTATTCTACAAAAAATAATTATCGGGTGTCTCAACACCAGGTTTACAAACTTCTAGAAAAGAATGGGCATACCCAGACGTCTGGCAATCACAAAGCAATGTTTATGCAGGAATTTCAAGCATGAGAGATTCATGGATATTATTAGCGATGCATCTGGCTTACGAATTAGAGGCTATGCATATGGCTTATGGACTTATAAAAGGACACTTACGTGGTGTTTTCTGTGGGAAGCGTTACACAACGTTAGGAAAACATTTTCGACCTTTTATTGCTATGTTATTCCGAGTCGTCTACGTATACCCTCTTAAAAGTTTGTATACTGACTGTGATGAGATTGGTGGTGAGACACTCTGTATGCATTTATGCATTATTATGCATGCATTTTTAAATTTATTTTATTTATGCATTTTTTTTTTTAATTTATTTTTTATGCATTATGCATTTATTTTTAAATGTATGCATTTTTATGCATGTTGAACAACTTTCGTTTTACCTATTCCCTCCATTTTTTTAAGTATTTCTATTCCCCCTCTTTACTATATTCTCTATGATTAATTCGAGTTATTTTTGAAGTTAACAATACAGAGAAGAAATATAAGAAGTGCAATAATTGCTTAGCTGAATAATTCATTTAAACTCCGATGAATTACCGTAATGAATCATTTGTATGAAAGGCATCAGACTTACGAATTAGAGGGATATGCATAAGGCTTATGGATTCATAAAAGGACACTTAAAGGTGTTTTCTGTGTATACTACGGTTTTAGGAGGAAACATTTTTGACCTCTTATTGCTATGTTATTCCGAGTCGTCTACGTATATCGTACCCATCTCGGAAGTTTGTAAACCGACGGTGATGAGATACTCTGTATAAAAATTTATGTATATTTTTTCATGTTTCCCCTCTCATTTACCTATTCCCTCCCTTATTTAAGTATTTCTATTCCCCTCTTTACTATATTCTCTATGATTAATTAGAGTTCTTTTGAAATTAACAATACAGGGAAGGGAAACCAACTTTACAGGAATATAATAACATTTAACTAGAGAATGAGATTCTCGCTTTATGTGAGAATGTAGTGCTAATCTGAAGCCTTCACTTACTTAAAAATTGTATATCGTATCAACTTGAATTCTTAGCAAAGCATAATATCATATTTAATGTTGTTTTAATTGCTATTAAATATGGTTTCTGTTAAAAAAGAAAAAAGAAACCTCCAAATCAGATGGCGCATGGATTCAGATGGCCGTAGAAGTTCATCTAATTTTGATAAAGAGGTGTCTGTTCAGCATTTTGTAAAAACTTTCTTATGATATGTAACACAATAAGGTTTTATAAAAAAAAATTGAATATTTTATGAAAGAAAGTATTGTATTATTTATCATAACAATATCAATATGAAATGCTAAACAATTGCATCTCTTTCATTTCTTTATCTTAATTAAGAAAGTTGATATAAAGATTGAATTCATGCCATTTACTGAATTATTCAACTTAAATCTAAATTAATTTCTGACTTTTTTAAATTTACGAAGTTATTTTTTTATCTGAAATTTAAATTAGTATAGAAAATTCAAAACTTTCATTTTCGTAAAACTGTGTTGTATTAATTATCATTACAATAGCAATATGAAATGTAAGCATTTTTTTCATTTCTTTATATGAATTAAAAGAGTTGATATAAAAGATTCAACTCATGTCATTTAGTGAACCAACATAAATTTAAATTAATTTCTCACGTTTTTTAAATTTACGAAGTTATTTTAATTTAAAATTTATGTTTGTACAGAAAATTTTGACTTTTCTTTTTCGTAATACTGCATTGTATTAATTATCATAACAATAAGCATCTCTTCCATTTCTTTATTTTAATTAAGAGAGTTCATATAAAGATTCATGCCATTTAGTGAATCATTCAACATAATTGTAAACTAATTCCAGCATTTTTTAAAAATTTATGAAGTTATTTTTAATTTAAAATTTAAGTTTGTATAGAAAATTTTGACTTTCCATTTTCGTTAAAACAGTATTGTATTAATTATCAACACAATAGCAATATACATTGCTGCCTCTGTACAAAATTTTATCACAATCTGAGATGGTGAGATAAATTTTTATCTTATTAGTGTGTGATTTAATAGGAATGATTCTCTACTAATATTAATATTATGGTGCCCTTTCTTCGTTCCTTTTGAATTTTTCATTTGTAGAAAAACTTAAACAGAAACTTGTCTTCCAATTATCTAAATGCATGTTACGACGAAGGGTAGTCAACTGCACTGAATGTTCTTTCTTCTTCGTATTATACAAGCTCTATACTCAGTCTATACTTTATACTCTACACTCAGTATACTTTAAAGTTTAAAAAAATTCTTTTTACAAAAGAAGAACGGAAATCGTTACATTCTGTTTCGGAATGTACGACACGTTTGTACATTCCAGGCAGGAATTCCAGATCTAATAATCGAAATCAATTATATACTACCAGACATTTGACACTAGAAACGATTATTTATTGTCTTACATCTGTCTCTGCCGCTCTTTGTTATCGAAGTCCCGCAACTGCTCTTCCATTTATGCTCGTATTTCCGTCTGGAAATGTCAAAACAAACTCAGAATTGCTATTAGTGTCATAGCTTTTGTTGAGAGTGTTAGCCTTAACTATGTTGTGTTAATAGTTAGCTCCATAATTTCTATTTTTTTTTTTTTTTTACTTATAATAATATTTAAACTTTTTGTTCGACATTTTTCTTTCGTTTTTCTATAGATTTAATATAATTATCAAAATGATATTTTATTTTATCAAATATAAAGAATAGTGATTGCTACTACTTTAAAAATTAAACAGATTAGAAGAGCATTAGAAAATTGTTATTTAAACATGTATGTAGGTATGCATTTTAAGCATGTAAAAAATATATGTATTATATATTTTAATGTATTTTATCTTAATAATAATGCGTATCAATTTCCATAACAATGTGTAATAAGGATACTTTACAATAAGCAATTCATTAATTAAAATTATATTATTATTAGTAGTAGTAGTATAAAGTAGTAAACGTAGTATAAAGAATAATTATTGCTACTATTTTAAAATTAAACAGATTAAAAGAACCTTGGATAATTATTAATTGTTATTGTTAGAAAATTTTAAGTATGTTGTATTTTATCGTAATAATGATGTGTATTAATTTCTATAACAATGTGTAATAATGATATTTTAATGATAAACAATTCATCAATTAAAATTATTCCCGAAAAATGGTTAGTAGTATAAAGTAGTAAACGTACTATAAAGAATAATGATTGCTAATATTTTAAAATTAAATAGATTAGCAGAACATTAGAAAATTGTTATTTTTAGAAAATTCTAAATATGTTGTATTTCATCTTAATAATAATGTGTATCAGTTACCATAACAATTTTTAATAATGTTATTTTAAAGATAAACAATTCATCAATTAAAAAATTATTCACGATAAAAGGTTAGACAGCAATTTAATATACTTCTCATTTGTTTCGATTCCTAAAAAGAAATTTAAAAATGGTTTACTCTAAATTGCATTAATACTTTCGTGAATAAAACGATTAAAGAATAAATTAAAGAATTTTCAAGGGTGTTCCATCACAACAGAAGCTGACCCTCCTTCCGTGAGAACACACGAGTTCATGGACTTGGTCTAGATGTTGCTGTCGACCAAGTGTAATAAGAAACAGAATAAATTATGATTGTAAAATAATATGCAAAAACATTAACCGAATTGTTTTCCTAATGAAGGCTTTTAGAATATCCAAATATAAATTGAAAGAATTTCAGAAATCAGAAAATTTCTGATATTTTTAGATAATAGATAATATTTTTATACTACTTAATAAAACGTTTTATAATTACTAATAAAACGTATACTATAATTATAATTACTAATAAAATAATTATTATATTATAATTACTAATAATAAACTACACTACACTAACGTACACTTAACTAATAAAGTGTACGTTACTTAATAAAACGTATTAATTACTAAAAAAGTATTATAGATAATACTTTTAGAATGTAAAAATATAAACTGAAAGAATTTCAGAAATCAGTAGATCTCTGATATTTTTAGACAATAAATAACAGTTTTATGCTACTTAATAAAACGTATTATAGTAAACGTATTAATAAAACATATTATAATTACTCATAAAACGTATACTATAATTGTAATTACTAATAAAATAATTATTATATTATAATTACTAATAATAAACTACACTAAACTAACGTACACTTAACTAATAAAGTGTACGTTACTTAATAAAACGTATTAATTACTAAAAAGTATTATAGATAATACTTTTAGATTGTAAAAATATAAACTGAAAGAATTTCAGAAATCAGTAGATTTCTGATATTTTTAGACAATAAATAACAGTTTTTATACTACTTAATAAAACGTATTATAGTAAACGTATTAATAAAACATATTATAATTACTCATAAAAAGTATACTGTAATTGTAATTACTAATAAAATAATTATTATATTATAATTAATAATAAAATGCACATTACATAATAAAATGTATTAATTACTAAAAAGTATTCTAGATAATACTTTTAGATTGTAAAAATATAAACTGAAAGAATTTCAGAAATCAGTAGATAATAAACGTAATATCCTTATTAATAAATGTAATACAATTATTGCAGCTGTGTACTGTGGATACGAGGGAAAATTTCAATATTGATTTATTTTTTAATAGATCATTGTCATCGAATTAATAAACAATTAATATTTACATAAATGTTATGAGGAAAAAAAAAAAATACTTTATATTTAAATACACCGAACTTTCAGTGGAGAATTTCAAACAGAGAGAAAATCTATTCAGCTATGAGTCCTGATGTAAAAAAAAAAAAAAATTTAAAGTAAATTTATTGAAAATACACCAACTTCACTCTACATTAAGTACTTTCAAAAGTTTTTCAAAATGCAACTGAATATAATGATCTCTTTTTAAGATCTGCAGCAAAGTTACATAAATTTAAGGGCAAAAAAAAATTTCCATGACATGTTAAGCAGCTTAACTTAACTTTTAATATTTATAAAAAATAAATCCGCTTACTTAACACTTTAATGTTTATTTTTAAAAACCAAAATGGAACAGAAAAATTTGGTACTGTGAACAGAGTGTGTATTCAACTATTACAGCAACTACTTAATTATGAAAAATATTTTGCTAACTTAAAATCTCTAATCAATGCAATATTGACTAATAGAGATATTTAAAATAGCTAATTAATATATATAGCGTGTTGTTTCTTATCTCGCCTGGTTGACAGCAAACATCTAGACCAAGTCCATGAACCCGTGTGGTCTCATGGAAGGAGGGAAAGGGCTTCTGTTGTAATGGAGCACGCAGAGGTAGAAATCTGATTTGGTTCCGTGTCGCTGAAGAAGGGCAGTGTCTTCCGAAAGGACGTTTAGGGTGAACTACCCCACGTTTGTGTATCGTATGAGAGAAAACCCGGAAAGTTCCCACCAGGTAGTCCGACTAATGAGGCAAGATGCTGAAAATCCCAAACGCCATCGAGTGTTCTCGTTTTATGAAACAGTGTCTACAACAAATTAGTCAGCGGATTTAACCTCCGCTCTAATGCTTACCAACAGTACACGTTGCTACTGAGCCACGAGTCGGCCAATATATAGCTTTAATACAGCTAATGAATTTAAGGATCTAAATAAGACTTCATAGATGTAATGTAACTTTAATTTCCGGATAAATTATTGTTGATACAAATTGATCATTTAATTTCTTTAATTTGAATTTCTTTAACTTTTTAATTTAATTTCTTTAATTTTTTTTTTATTTCTTTAATCATTTAATTTCTTTTAATATCTTTAATATAACTAATGAATTTAAGGATATAAATGAGAATTTATCCATGTAATGTACCTTTAATTTCCAGATAAATTATTGTTGATACGAATTAATAATTTAATTTATTCAATTCTTTAATTTTAATTTCTTCAATTTTTTAAATTTAATATTATTTTAATTAATTTAATTTTTCAATTCTTTCATTTATTTTTTAAATTTAACTTCTTTAATTTTTTTTATTTTTCATTTATTCATTAATTTCTTTTAATAGCTTTAATATAGCTAATGCATTTAAGGATATACATGAGAATTCATACATGTAATGCAACTTTAATTTCCAGATAAATTATTATTGTTACGAATTAATCATTGAATTTTATTTGAGGATATACAGCCAAGCTTCTTTTTATTTCAAATCAGAATCATCGTTTTTATTACGTGATATTTGCAAACAGGTGAAAAGTAACTTTCATTACCATAAGAAACAATCAGTTCGCTAGATTATCAGAGATTACAAGATAAATTGACTTCATTTTTTTTAATTTCTGATTTTTTTTTTCTTCTGATAATATTCGAGCTAATTAGTTACTAAACTATACTATTATATTTCGATTATTTCCCTTTTATACAGTTCCTAATATCCAGCCATAACAGTTATTCAGCTCATGTTGAAATTATAAAAATTTTTTTAGAATTTTGTAAATTATTTGAAAACTGTTTTCCAATTTGATACGTATTTCCAGAAAACTTTCCAATAATATTTGCAATGATCTCGAAACCTTTCATTGAAGTTTTCCAGTTTCAAAATATTTCTGATAAATTACTTTTACTTCAAATATTCGTAACGAGATGTCTCAAATTTGCTTAAAATATGCATTGCATAACTCCTAAACTGCATAAAAGAATACATTTGATTGCATCTAACGTTTTGGGATGAATAACTATAGTAAATAGTGGGGCATATACAAATAACCTGCACAAATTATACACAAAATTTCTGTTTTACTATGCAATATATATTTATATAAAATAATATCCATAAATTTAAAAGTAATCTATAATTATTAATATTTTTTGTATAGATCTGAACTTACTGCAAAATTGTGAAGGTTACAAGTGCTTCCATTGGAAGAAAATTCTCTTTGATTCGCAAACGTTCTTCTCTTTAAGGTAAGTATTTGCAACTTCTTACCTTTTATGACATAAGTTGTAACATTTTTTTTTCTGCTAGGTTACATCAAAGGTACTGTTCAATAAAAAAATTAATGTTTAAGTCATATATCAAATATATATATATATATATACAGAGTGATTCAACGGTCATGAGATATACTTAGAGGGGTGGTACAACTTACTAAAACATGGATTTTCTTTTGTATAAGAATGTATGGTCGGAAGTGACGTGATGAAGAACGAACACACTTACACTTTCAAACGAATTTCTCGCAACGGCCAGGCATAGCGCCCCAAATTATACCCGTCATGTGGAGAGTGTCAAGTCACTCTGGTTGAATACCCCGATGAACACTCTGTTTTATACTTACTCTATGTTTGGAACTATGTCTTCATTTCTCCAGTTGACTCAAATGAGGACCTTATTGCTCGACTATCCACTGTGACTGCAAGCGTGGGCGAAATGCCTGACATCTTAGGAACTGTTCCCCAATCATCCTTCGATGCTACCAAACATGTATTACTGTTGGCGGCAGAAATTCTGAACATGTATTGCTAACATCGAATCAAAATAGTACTTTAAAATGATGTCGTAAGTAAAATGTTTTTTTCATTTATCATTCTTTGTGTTTGTGCCTCAACGGTTCGCTTCCGACCCTACATCCCTAAGCAAAAAAAAATGTATGCTTTAGTAAGCTGTACCCTCAAAGTTTGCCCCTTGACTATTAAATCACCCCAGATATATATATATATATAATGGTGATTCAGTGGTTATATATATATTGCAGAAATATTTAAAAGCTATTTATTAATTTGCGGTAAATTTAAATCTAAAAGCCCCATCCTCCTCAATAAAATATAAACCTTAAAGTATTTCTGCCTTTTCATGAATATTTGATATTTTATTTATTTCTCAGGAGTAATATGGAACATATTTCAAAAACAATCTTTTAAAAGAAATATCTTTTAGGATTGTTTCTATACTTTTTGCCTTATGCTGTAGAATAAAAAGTGTATTACAAGTTATGAAAGTTATATTGCAAGTTATGAAAAACAAATTAAAATGTAGATCCTTTTAGTTTATATACATTCATTACATAAAGCAAATACACCAAATAATCAATATCCAGTATTTATTTAAAAATAAACTTTTCATGCACATGTTATCAGATATTGATATGTAATATGTGTAATGTAATGTAACAACATTTGTGTACTATGTGTAACGTAACGACATTTTTATTTATTGATAAGCCCCCTACTCGAAAAGTCTTTAAAAGCATTCTTTGGTTGCAAAATTTTCTCAACGGAAACCAGAAAACTATTTGGATTCGATTTTTCTGAAATCTTCTTTTTTTCCAACTTAAGAACTATTTATTACTATTCGTCTTCAGTTTCCTGAATTAAAATTAAAAAAGGAAATTTTAGAATCCATATTTGTAAACTAACTCCTTGTAAGTCACGTGATCATAAAAATACTTCGTATTTATCATTTTTAATATTTATTAAAAATATTATAAAATATTTTACAGGACAAATGTAGCTCACTTATTAATCAAAATCTGTTTTTTTAAAATCGTTATGGAGATTTTGAACTGTGTCGCTAAATTAAAATACAGAATAAAACATTGAAAAATACAAAAGAAGTCGAGCTGTAAATGAACATAAAGATTGATTTTGGATTTAGAATTGTCATTCTATATTAAAATCTATTCAAATTATATGCTACAACTTCTTTTTCGTTTAAATTAAATTGTAGAAAGAACTTTATTTTGTAATATATACCCATTTTACCCTCCCTTTCTACTCTGAGATCTATAACAATTCAGATCTTGAAAGTTTTTCGAATTGCTTGTCATTTTAATTTGACTTCAAATATTTCCAGGTTTTTAAGAATGTTTTTATATTTCATTTTAAAACTCTCTGCTCGTTTTTAAAATTAATTTGGATTTCAACTGTTGTTATTCGTAGTACATTTTTCATTTGTAAGGTGGCACGATTTTTATTTTGAGCATTCGAAAATTCTGACAACTGAGGTTTTTACTCTTGAAATACTCCTTGTTGTTATAATGTTTTACTAAGTTAACAACAAATTTTCATCAGTTAAATGCTATTAAAGCTGACATTGTAGGTTAGAACCATATTCAACTGATAATGTCGGCATTTAAGAAATTTTTATATTACACACAGATGAATAATTCTTAAATATTTTTAGTTCAAGCATTATGATTTCATCAGATATAATGTCATCATTCACATATTCTCCATATATAATACATTATCACGTATTTGATGAATGTCATAAGAAAAATTTGAATGCTCTTTGTAAAATTTTCAAAGAGCATTCAAGTTTATCTTTTAACATTGTAATTACAACCATATTCAACTGATAATGTTGGCATTTAAGAAATTTTTATGTTATTCACAGATGAATGATAATAAAATATTTTTAATTCATGCATTATGATTTCGTAATATATAATGCTATTTTTACAATTATTTTTATAATTATTTTTACGTTTACATATTCGCCATATATAATACGTAATCAAGTATTTGATGAATGTCATAAGCTAAACTTGAAATGCTCTTTGTAAGTATGAAAAGATACATCAATCTAGTTCACTCCTTTTTCCTTCATTGTAAGGTAATAGCATACATGGAGAACCCTGGGTTAATCTAAATCTGTTAGAAATTTATTATCTGTGTCGAATGATTGGAATTAAGTGTTCAGCATTAAAAAAAAAAAATTACACGTCAAAGATCAAACAGTACTACAAAAATATTTATGAAGAGATATATTGTTCCCTTAATCAAATGCAAAATGGTTCAAAAATTATTTCTTCGTTAATCTTATTTCCATGAAATCTAAGATATTACTAGAAATTGTATCAAACGCCATCGCATCTATTTGTTTGTAAAACACCAGTTGAAATCGTATCGGTCATTAGCTATCATTAGCCCAGGACTCGACCTTGAATTAATTTTAATTGGTCTTTAATAATTAAAAGGTTTTACAAACACCTGTCCAAACATCTTTGAAAGTAAACTGCATATTTCTTCGGTAAAAATTCAATACATAAAAAAAAACGAACAAGCCCAGATTTACTACAGATGGACGAGTTATTTTTACTTTATTTAAGAGTATTTTCAAATGTTATGCTCTGTACATTTTCAATTGTTCATAGATTTAAATGAATACTTTCCGAACACTCCTTGTAATGGGTGTAATCATGTTATACAGACTAATATCTATCTGACTATATAGTAAGAACCATATAGTGAGTCTTTTGAAGCGGTCATCTGTATCTATACGGCTTGAGCGTACCGATCGCTCTGTCATTCAGTTCTCCAAATGGACTAGATGCTAAATAGGACTTCCTTAAATGATACACTTTCCTTCACAAAATGGGAAATCTTTAATTAACCATTTACTTGCCTTTGACTGATGATCGCTCATTATTGTTGTTGTAATATTACGGTCCTCCGCAATTACTCCTTCACCAATAGAAGTGAAACAGAAAGAGAGATAGAAACATTAAATGAAAACAAACACATGGGGAATTAATATTATGTTACTACTTAACTGAAATTCCAGTAAGAGGCTTAGATTATACAAAACATTTAAGTGAATCTCAATTTAAAAATACAAAGCACTCAAGAGAAAATGTTCAGATTCGACTGAAGATAATGCCTCTGTACAATTCTTCCATTAGATATTACTTCAGAAATTTAATTCCAGAAGTCAAAAGTAACTGCAAAGTAGGCCCAAACCGCGATTATCCAGAAATGCAACGCAGGAAAAAAATCACGATGAAAGAGGCAGTTGTTTGTAATTTATGGAATTAGTTTGCTTCTGGATCATTTACCCCACATCTAAAAAAATTATGCATTATGAAAAAAAGTCATTAATTTTTAGTAAAATTAAATATGCATATACACTCATGTCCATAAATTAAGGATAATTCAGAATCACACAGAAATTGAACTATAAAATAAAAATTTCACCTGTAGAATTATCACACACATCTTGAAGAAGAATATGCAAATTACAGGAAACCACCAGATGGCGCGGATAGTACGTCATAATGACGAGAGTGTAAGAGAGGGGTCTATAAGGAATGGTGGCAAAGAAGTAAAATTGTTCACAAGCGCTTTAAAAGCCTTTCAGTGCAATAACCGCATAGTTATCGCACAAAGGAAGCATTTGGATGATTTTTTACGTGGTAGAATTATCGGACGACCGGAATGTGGACGTACCCAGCTGGAAGTATCCGAGGAACTTGGAATCGCCCAGAGTGTCATCTCCAGGCTTTGGCAACGAATCCAAGATGATGGTAATGTGAGTAGATGTTACAGCACAGGTCGCCCCCGAGTTACAATGCCGAATGAGCACCGGTATTTAGCAGTTACTGCCAAAAGAAACAGACGGAGCACAGCATCAGACCTGTCTCGTCAGCTCTCTTCAGCTGCCGGTACGACAGTTTCAAGGCAGACCGTGTACAGACTCTTAGGGCACATTGGTCTATATGCTCGTAGGCCTGTCAGATGTGTCCCACTTACCGCAACTCATTGTCGCCTGCGATTAACCTGGGTAGAGAGCATGCATTGTGGACACCGCAACAGTGGTCTTGTGTGATGTTTTCCGACGAGTCCAGGTTTAGTTTGCAGTCTGATTCTCGCCGGACTTTCATATGGAGAGCGCCAGGCACCTGTTACCACCAAGAGAACACCATTGAACGACACCGTTACGGTGGTGCAGGATGGTTCGTTTGGGGAGGAATTATTCTTGGTTCCAGAACTGACCTGCATGTTTAGAGTGTAACTATGACAGGCCACATCTATCGGGATGTCATTCTGGAACAACATGTACGTTTGTTTCGGGGCGCCATGGGTGCTGAATTTCTGTTTATGGATGACAACGCCCGTCCTCACCGTGCAAACATTGTAGACGAATGCCTTCAATTGGAGGATATCACCCGTATGGATTGGCCAGCACACTCACCGGACTTGAATCCAATAGAGCATGTGTGGGATATGTTTGGCCGACGAATTGCAGCCCGTTAACCCCCTCCCACCTGTCAACCGGAACTTCGGAGGGCATTGCTTGATGAGTGGTGTAATATTCCCCAAGATCAGATTGATACTTTGATACTCACCATGCCTAGGCGTTGTAAGGCCTGTATTGCATCGTCCGGGAGACATACTCCATATTAACCATCATACTAGCCATGTTATACTGGTTTTTGTAAATAGGTTCTTTTTTGAAATTTGCTCCAGAGAGTAAAAATCGCAATTTTTATTAATTATGTCAAACATATAGCATCTTTTTTGCTCTTTACTTTTTGTTTAATAAATAGACTTTACAAATAAGTCAAATTTGTTTTGCTTCTGTCTCTTTCTTTGCCTGAACTTCATTATCCTTAATTTATGGACATGAGTGTATTTCATACACAGATAATGAAATGATCAAAAATTTAAGGTCATAGGTCTCTTCAATGATTAGCAAACGATCACTGAATGTTCAGATTAATAATTGGAAAAACCTCCCTTCATGCGATGTATGCTTGTGTACGTCTATGTAAGGAGTGATAAAGGTTTCTAATCTCTCTTTCTAGTCTTTCTAATTATTCTGCGATGCATTCTGTCAGGCATTCTTCAATTGATGCTCCAGATCTGTTATAAATTGTGGTGAAAAAACGTGGTGGTTTACCTTGTCCCATATATGTTCAATTGACAAAAGATTTGTAGATCTTACTGACTTTTGTAAAACAAAGGCTTATTGGGATCTCTGGCCTTGTTACCTCCACACAAAGATCTAAGGATTATCTACTACAAAACTGAAGCAGGATTTGTCGCTGAATATTATTTGATTCCAGTCTACTGCCGACCTCTATGATCAACTACAACATCCTTTCAGATAACTCTATCAATTTGGGTTAAAAGCTGACGTCTGAAAGGCCGCTATGAGTGTAATTTCACCTCTGCTATCCAATGTGATATGGTAGAAAGTACCATGAAGAGGTTATAATATGCTGAAGTAAGGACAATGATACTGTTGGAGCAGTTGGGGTCTGTTCGCACAACCATCCATCTTTTGATCTTTTCTCGCATTAATGCAATTTTGCTTTCCAGGACCTTCATTCCGCCAATGAGTTCCTTTTGGTAACCATTATTGCCAATACATTTGTTCAACAGTATTTGTACGGTGTAGGTAGTGCCATAACACTCAGCATGTTCTGCCGGCTTTACGCATTCTGACTCTGTGAACATGCTCAAAGTCGACCAATTATTAATAAGGTCTACGAACACGTATAATAGATTATTAGTTGTGTCTTCAGGAAAGTGTAACACCGACAGTGAGAAAAGATAAACCATCCGCAATTATTGCTTGTTCTATACAATTCCAGATCGACCAGCAGAAAAAGAGCATTTTGACCGAAATTAACACATAATGACGACGAAAATTTATTTTCTGTATACTTAGTATAAGGAAATCTACATGTGAAATTTCAAGATGATCAGGCAAATTTTTTATGGGAATAATAAGAGCTTGTTTTTTTACCCCAAATGAGTGCACTACATTTTTTTTTTACTCTTTCCAGAAACGTTTTCCATTACAATAAATATTTTTCTTTTTCTATCTTAGTATTCAATATTATTTTCAATTTATTAATCTTTATTTCCTAATATTATCATTGAAATTTATTTTCAAAATAGCTAAACAATTAATATCCTCAATTATATACACTTCTTTTGGATTTATAGCAAGATAGTAAACCTTCTACCAATCAGAGATTGTTTGTTCGTATGTTTTTATCTGTATCTTCTACCTGCAAGAGACAATTTGTAGATTTCGAAAGTAAAACAAAAATTGTTGAAGAGGTTAAATGTCAAATTAAATGCATCAAAACATGTAATCATTATTTCAAACACTCTGTAATTTTGATCAAATAGTAAATATTATTGAATTGAAATATTTATTAATAATCATATTGTTTGTTCTGTTCATGCAACAAATTCAAAATTCTGACTATGATTGATTTTTATATTAATTAAAATTTGGATAAGCGATAAAAAAAAATTCACATATGCTTTTATTAACATGTTACTGGGAAATTAAAGTTCTGATATGTATTTTTAGTCACATCAGAAATAAATTTTAATATTTGTTTAATTAATTTTAAAAAGTTATTTTACTTATACAGTTCGTTTCCGATTACTCATAGAATTATTTAATTCATCATTAATTTTAAAATCAATTTTAATTTTATTTTTATTATTTTAACTTAATTTCAGTTTTCAATTTTTGATTATAAATGAATATGTGAGTTTAAAAAATTACATAGAAATCATTTTACTGATGTTTCATTTGAAATTAGTAACAAATTGATTTATTTTCAGGAACATAGGTTTTTAAGAAATACGAAAATGGCTATGTCTTCTGCTTCTTACGGAGAACTAACTTTCATGGGCAAAAAATAACTCCATATTGCCCCGCTTAAATTTCAGTTTCGATGATGCAGTGAAAGAAGTTGAACGCCATTCTTCAACTGATAGCATGTTTGATAAAGTTACTGAAACTATTATTATATGCACTTATTCTTTGCTCATAATTAGTGGTATCATTAGTAATTTCATAGTGTCCGGAATTATTTTGAAAAAAACGAGAATTTACAGCAGCCGTTACGCATATGTTATAAATTTAAGTATTTCAGATTTGATATTATGTGTTTTTTGCATGCCATTTTCTCTGGTAGCGTTAATAAAAAGAAGATGGATTTTAGGTCTTACTTTGTGTAAACTTGTACCTTTTGTTCAGGGATCAACTGTCTTCTTATCTTCAGCGACAGTTAGTGCAATAGCTGTAGATAGACACAAAAGTGTTCTGAGTACATTTCCATTAGGAAGAAGAAAACAAAACAAAGAAGTTATCTTAACTATTTTTGCAGTATGGTTTATTTCCTTTATTATATCAAGCCCAATTCCTTATGCTCAAACCCTTAAGAAAGTAGGATTGCCAAACATTTATGTATACGAAAAATGTCTTGAAGAATGGCCATGGGATAATGCAAAAGGTGTGTATACTGTTATAATAGCTTTAGTCCAATTTCTGATACCTACGCTAGTGTTGATAATAACACATCTAAGAATCGAGTCATATCTGAGCTGTGCAACAAGTCGTTATTACAAGTCATCAGAAAACCAAGCGAGGAAAGGATACAAAAAGAAAGACAAAAGAAATAGAAGAGCAACTTTCGTATTATTCTTGATATCGGCTGTTTACAGCATAACATGGTTACCATGGAACATTTTCAATTTAATTGCAGACTTTTATCCAGACTGCATGGCAGTTGAAAGTTTGTATTTAGGTTTTGTTGTATGTCATATAATTGCAATGACATCTACAACTACTAATCCTATTTTATATGGCTGGTTCAACACGAATATTCGAAAAGAAATTGTATTAGTAAAAATGAAAATGAGTAGTTTAATGTTAAAAAACAAAAGATCACGCAACTGTAACATAGAAGCCGAAGGAAGGAAAAGGACACGAAGTTGTAAAAGTGTATATTTCTTCAGCTTA